>CAMTDV010000011.1:2392414-2624914 GCA_947069175.1 Scalesia atractyloides | reverse complement strand
AAACCCAATCAATTTGCGTTAGGATTGACTGATGGCGGTGTGGTTGTACTCGAGCCACTAGAATCAGAAGCGAAATGGGGCACCTCACCGCCAGTTGAAAATGGTGCTGGTCCGAGTAGTTTGACTGCTGGTGCAACAAGTACGACTGATCAATCACAAAGGTAATATTTATATTGAGATTTAGGTACAGCGGTGAGTGTAGGGAGGTTATACCTGGAATATGTAGTGTTATAGATCCTTAGAATCAGGTATAGATGGTGTAAAGAAAATCTTTAAAGATATGTTGTCGAGAATTTGTGTTTCAAGTTATCGGTTTCAGTAGTGAGTTATACGAAGGTTTTTTATCGACTCTTTTTTCATTGTTTCGATGCTATGTATATTTATTGTTATTGCTACTAGCCTACTACTAATACTGTTACTCGACGCATTGTGGAGGGGTGTGGTCCTGTTATACAAAATGGTCAAATCGGATCATGCGATTGCTTGTTCGAGTGCTCAAAAGTATCCGGTCAAACCATCCTAGGGGCATGTTTGAAAATTTTAACATAACTGATTCTTGAGGATACATATAAATTAACCAACTGATCATGACTCATAACTCTGTAGCTCGAACACATTCATGATTAGCTTGTCAAAACTCAATGCACTTCATCTTGGATGTAAATCGAGCTTGAATACGAGCTGAAGGTGAGCATTGGCTCACCCGAATAATAAATATAAGGGTTATTGGATTTGAATAATCCTAACTTTCACCCAATGGCCGGTATTAATCCCAAATTAAAAACTCCATCTGACAATCTCAACTTGTAAGAATTTGGCACCCATTGATCATTTTCTAACTGGGTTAGCCATTATGAGTCAAATTAACTCGACTCGTATTTATAATCCACTCAACTAGAAAAACATATTTAATCAATAACACCCTAAAATTACAATCCAATTATTATTCACAATAATTGCAATAATCACTTTATAATCACTCAAACACCCTTCTATTTATAGCATTAGAAACAAAAACTCTTTTTTTTTTATTTTAAAATTTTCCTTGTATTTATATATTTCATATACAAAGTTCACTACCAAGTGTTGTAATTGTAAAAGAAAAGGCTTTTAGTAATCTTGATACAGTTATAAACGCTTGAACCCTTCTAGCAGATGCCTCTAATTTATATCCACACTACACTAGTTTTATGCCTTACCACTTGTTCAACACAAGCTGTATAAAAATGGGTTCACATGTTAACCCGTTTCAACGTTTAAAAAAACTTGTATAATTATATTTTTGTTTTTTTAGTTTTACAATTTACATGGTTAATCTAAATCATAATAAGTTAGTTTTGTCACACCATATAATCTACTTGTAACACTCATACTCACCATTAAATGTGTTACCCAACAACTCGATAATCTACTTGCCGATAATCTGCTACAACCCAACAACCCGCTCATAACTTGTTAGCATGTGTGACTTTAAAAAATACGGCTTACAGGTCGTCTTCGGGTTGACGCAAATTTACGTGTCTGCGGATTCGGGGAAAAACAATCCTTTAGCGGTGCCACCAATAGCAACGGCATCCCACTTGAAACCCTAGCCACACGTTTCTTATCCTCATCCAACGGATGGGGTTTAACAGAACCAATAGCGGCGACGGCAACTAAAAGCGGGATTTTCTTCCCTCTCTTCCCATTTCCCCAAACCCTTCATCTCTCTCACGACTTCTCCCCCAAATCGGCTCATTCTCTTCATTTTCACCAAATTCAATTTCAAATTGATTAGTATTGTTTTTTTTAGCTTAAATTTATTCTTTATTTTGTTTATACATTTTGATAATTCCTTGATTTTTGGTGTATGTATGCAGCCGTGACATGTTGACCAATCAGGGGCGGACCTACGGGCCTACCTTAATAGAAGGGGTAGCCCTTGGCGCTCCAGCGGTAGTGTAAATTTTGAAAAAAAAATTGAACGTTTTTCCATTTCGTTATCCTTTTTTTATAAAACGTTACCAATACCAACCAATCAATACCGGTAACCCTTTAGCGCGCTGTTGCCGCGTTTTCTAGTGATGCAATAAATACATTTTTAGATAAAAATTAGCCTCCACAAAAATTATAGAAACGAATTGAAAAAGTAAAAAACGCGGGGAACTTTAAAAAGATGATAAATACTTTTAAGGGGTGTGACATGGAAAAGTAAAAAAAAAAAAAAAAAGAAACAGTTGGTATACCACTGCTACATAAAGTTGCCATAACACACACACATTCCTCCTGATTTTTGGTTTTCAAAAGCGTTCACTTTCCTCGTGGATCACACCTTTCTTCTACATTCCTAATTCTCTCTGAAAATCGTCGGTCAGTTTGTTACTCATCTCTTATTCTCCCTCACTCTGTATGTGTCTATGTTTAATTCGTTTCAGATCGTAAATTTAACGATTAATTAATGAATTATTGTGGAAGCGATTGTTAGATCTAGGTTGAATCGGAACGTATAAGTTTAATTTGAGATGCGAGTTGTTGTTTTGACGTTGATTTTGTGTGATGTGGTTTTAGATTGATTACTTTTACGTGTTTATGTGTGTGTGTGTGTTTATGAGAATAGAAATGATTTGTGATTGTGATTCTATGTGTGTGATTTCAGATTGATTACTTTTACGTGTTTATGTGTGTGTGTGTCTGTGTTTATGAGAATAGAAATGATTTGTGATTGTGATTCTGTGTGTGTGATTTCAGATTGATTATTTTTACGTGTTTATGTGTGTGTGTGTGTCTGTGTTTATGAGAATAGAAATGATTTGTGATTGTGATTCTGTGTCTGTGATTTCAGAATTTTTGAATTTTTATGTGTGTGTAACTGTGTGTTTATGAGAGCATAAATGATTGTGATTGTAATTAAGTATGAATCTGTAATCGGTGACCTGAATTATAGTTTCGACGCTAATTTTGTCTGTGTTTATGAGAATATAAATGACTTGTGATCATATGAATTGCGACTTGTAGTTTCAACATTGATTTCGTGTGCTGTGATTTCAGATTTTTCAATTTGATGTGTTTATGTGTGTGTTTAATGAGAACATAAATGACTTGTGATCGTATTCGAGTATGAATCTGTAATCTGAGAACTGAATTATAGTTTAAAAATTAATTTTGTGTGCTGTGGTTACAGATTTCTGAATTTTACGTGCTTGTGCGTGTCGAATGTGTGTTTATTAGAACAGAAATGACTTATGAATCTGTAATCTGAGACCTGTTTTATTGTTTTCACAATAGTTTTGTTTGCTGCAATTTTAAATCTATGAGTTTTACCTGTTTGTATGTGTTTATGAGAGCAGATATGACTTATGATCGTAATCGAGCATGAATCTGTAATTCATGTGATGTGTTTCGACTTTCACAGGATTGTATTAACAGGTGGTTTATATCAATGTCCTCAAGCACGATTAGGAAGGCGATCGGGGTGGTTAAAGACCAAACAAGCATAAGCATAGCCAAAGTCTCAGGCAACGTAGCACCCAATCTTGAGGTACTAATCGTAAAGGCAACAAACCACGACAGCGAGCCAGCCGAAGACAAATACATACGCGAGATTCTTCATTTCATATCTCAATCTAGAGGATATGTAAGCGCATGCGTTTACAACATTTCCAAACGGTTGGGCAAAACGCACGATTGGGTCGTTGCATTAAAGGCGTTAATGCTAGTACACCGGTTATTAGTTGATGGAAATCCATTATTTGGTCAAGAGATGATGTTCGCAAGCCGAAAAGGGGTAGGGTTTTGAACATGTCGGATTTTCGTGTTGAGGCTCTTTCGAGTTATTGGGATCATTCGCGTTTGTGAAAAGTTACGCTCTGTATCTTGATCAGAAGCTTGAATTCATAGCGTTTGAACGGAAACTAAGCCCAACGGGAGTTAGAGATGATCATGGTTATGGAATTAGTCATAAGTCGAAATCGTACGGAGACTTATACGAGTCGGTACGTGGTGAGAAAAAAGAAACTAAAGTGGCGATAATGCCAGTGCGGGAGATGAAGCCCGATCGCGTGTTGGAAAGACTGAATAAACTGCTTCGGCTTATTGATCGCGTGTTATCGTGCAGACCGGCTGGAAGTGCGAAAGGTAGTAAAATGGTGCTTGCGGCTTTATACCTCGTTTTAAACGAAAGCTTTTGGATTTACGCCGATATATGCGAGGCGTTAGGGGTGTTACTCGATAGGTTTCCAGAAATGAAGTATGGTGATTGTGTAAAGACGTTCGATCAATATGTTAATGCGGCTAAAACGATTGACGAGCTTGTTGACTTTTATAGTTGGTCAAAGGAATTAGGAGTCGCTCGAGCCGCAGAGTTCCCACAAGTGCGAAAGGTTACCGACAAGATTTTGGGGACACTAGAGAGATTTCTAAGGGATAAGAAGAATAAGCTTAAAAAGAATATCGACGACAGTTATAAAGATAATGGACCGTCACCGCTAGCCACAGTGGCGGCAAGCGAAAACTTGTTAGATCTCGAAGATGACATAGTGCCGCCGCCACAGGCGACTAACAGCAATACGTTGGCAATTTCTTTGTTTTCGGGACCTAAAACGATTCAAGCTGACTGGGAGCTGGCGTTGGTAGAATCGACTAGTAACCAGTCGAAACTGACGTGTGGTGGTCTTGATTCTGTGATACTAAATGACATGTACGATCAAGGCGCCATGACACAACGCGTTAGCTATAATGTAAGTGCACCGGCGGTGTTAGCATTGCCTGCACCGAGTGAGAAAATGCAGCCGGTGCTGGACCCACAAGACCCTTTTGCGGCGTCTTTGACGGTCCCACCACCGCCATACGTGCAGCTTGCTGACATGGAAAAGAGAAATGGGTTCCTTATGCGGGAACCACAACCAATGGCAACTGTATGGAAGCAATGTGGGCATGATGAATGGTATGAGAAAACAAGCGGGTTATAATTATCCGCGTTATTGATAAGTTTCTCCATGTTGTTAATGTTTTATCGTACAAAGAAATTTTATATAAAGATACTTTCGACTCGTTTTACATGTGAGTTGTGTAAAAAGAATTTTGTTTCATGAAATAAAACCATTTTGTCCGGTTTTTAATAAAAGTATTGTCCGGGTTATAACGCCCAACGTATGCTGTGTTTTACCAGGCTTGTGGCGGTTTAGGTGAGTTTTCTCTTATGGGTTTTTTTAGTTTTTTACAATTATAAAAACAAAAATAAAAATCCATAGCCCTATGAAGAAAGTCAACTAGATGTGTTAAGAATGGTCAACTGGTCATGGGTACTACTTAGGGCTAAATGGTTGTCATTAGCCGAGTAGTGGTACAATACTAACCATCTCACAAGTGGGTACTACTTGCATTTTTTATGGTTTGAAACTGATAATACCCGTCATAAATGTTTCGAGTTTACACATTAGGTTCGGATGGGTTTGCCATCTCTACACCTCCTTTTTCATCACCACCAACCAAATGTCACCACTCACTTGCGCACGTTGTTACCGCTACAATCATCGTCATCGCTTCCACCATTGCCACCTCCACACACATCGTCACCTCAAAAGTGTCGCCATAATTGTTAGTCACCTCCAATATTTTGTGCCATCACCTCTATTTGTCGTTGCCATAAAATCCAATATAGCGGAAGAACCCATTTTAATATTTTTTAAACTATTTGTTGCAATTTGACATAACATAATTAACTCGAACCTGTTTTGACTTGTCCACTGACCGTTTCAACCTGTTAGTTTTGTCATACTTTATTTATAATTTAAAGGCAAATAGCCTATGTATACTTCATTCATTTTTTAATGCAATTAGTGTTACCAAGAGAAACTTATCACCACTATGTCAACACAAGACGGCTCATCTTGAACATACACAATTCAACCCAACCTAAAACCCATTACCTAAACCAAAGAAATCCTTAAATGTGTATCAAGCTAGAAAATTAGTAGGATTTTTTAGGTTTGCTTATAGTATAATAGGTAAATGGTCTATGTAAGTGTAGGAGTTGGTTATATGTTTGATATTTGGTCCTATTATATTATATTATAATATATATTAAATAACATCATGTTAGCTATAAAATGTTTTTTTAATTTTTTTTTAATCACAATTTTTTTTTAATTTTTTTACCACTAAACTTTATCAATTCTACTTTTATTGATATCCATAACATTGTAAATTTTAGTGAACTATCTAGAGTAGGGTTATTTGTTGATTTTTTTATATTTTTATTAATTAGGTTTTTATTGGTTGTTTTTTTGTTTTAACTTAACATTTTACACTATAAATAATTTATGCATTTAATCAACATATATTCAAGTTTTATTTGGTGATTCTAATACACCATTATGTTTAATTTCATACAAATCAAAGATTTGTCATAAACCCACTACTCAATAAATCATCAAATCAAATTCTACAACATATCTTATGCTTGGCAAGCCTAGATGGTCAGGAAATTGAGATATTGCATTGATTCCATGATGAACATTCTTCAATTTGATCTTTTCTTCAGATTTTGGAAGAGATCTTCCTTTCTCTCTCACTCTTGTGTGTGTTTTGTGTTTTCTTCCACTTTTAATACACATCTTTGCCCATACCTCTTTTTAGCATCTTTTATTATACTTGAGACACCATATACCCTTTAATCAACTTATTGTATCTAGTTAACTAGGTTAAATATCTCTGGTTAAATTACTAGTTTTCGAGAAGGTTTACAACCTGACTTAACTCAAGCCCCTATAACCCGGGTCTTTTATAGACTTTTACCTTGTGAAAACATTTTATCCATTTTTATTTAACATTAAGTTTATTTAATTAAACCTTAATGTTTACCGGGTTAACTTTTACTACTAACGGTATTTACCCGCTCATTCTAATGTACTTGGTTTAGTTACCAAACCCGTTTTGGGTGTTACACTATAAATAGATTAGGTGTTTAAGGGGATGCGGTAGCAGAGGTGTTACAGATCTGAGGTTGGAGAAGATGAGGAGCGGCGACCAGGTAGTGGTGGTTGGGTGGCGGTGGTTTTGGAGAAAAGGAAGGGTTGTTTATGGTGGTGATGGTGCTAGAGTGGTAGCAGGAACAGGAGGTTAGAGAGAGAGAGTTAAAGCATTCACATTCCTTGTATCAAAATCTATAAGAGTGGTCTTTATATTATAAAAAGTGGTTGTAAGTGATAGAGAGAGAATATGTTATTGTTCATCTGTATGTTTAAGAGGAGACTATTCAACCTCTATAAATTTTTTAATATTTTTTGAGAAGTTGGTGAATGGAGTAGAACGAAAAGGTAGTGATAAAAATAAAAATATTATTTAATTAAAAAACAGTGAAAATATAGTTTTTTATTGTAATTATAAGCTAAAATTTGATTGAATGGATATGAATACTCTAAGAGAGAGAAAGTGAATGAGAGTTACGAGAGAGATAATCTAATTCATTTATATTTATTTTTTTAAATTCTTTTTTGTTTTATTTATCAGTGATATTTTAAATAAATTAGTAAAATTATCAATATACTCCGATTTAATATTAAAATTTAATTGAGTTATAGCTAAATAATATAACGTGTTAGCGTTTGCATACATAAAATATGAATCTCATCAACTTTAAAGACAAAGTATAGACTTTACAATTTGATACAAACATAAAGAACAATTTTTTTAAATTTACTTAAAAATAAATAAGCACAAATTATTTAAGAATGATCAAATTAAGTCTTAGATTTAAAAAATACTATAATAAAAAAACAAAAACGTTTATATGGCATGAGCAAGGGCAGACCCAAAGTTATTTTACGGGCGACACCCGACCCCCTTGAAATTCTATTTATAGTATTGTATATACGCTAAAGTCTTGATCAATTCCCATAAAAGTTTTAACACCGATGTCATGAAATTTATTAGAGAAAGGAAAAAGAAAGAAATGTAAAAAATGTGACAATTATTTTTTCTCCAACGACATCTTTGATAAAGTAAAGATGAAAAAAGAAGAAAGAAATAACGAAGAAGAGAGTTGTTTAAAAGTTGGACTCCACCTCAACTATTTATTTTTCAATTTTCAATTAGATGTGACGACTTTGAAATGACAACACGTGAAATTACTATTTATTTAATTCATACTCATTTTCTTCTATGGTTTAATTTCATTCAATATGAAGCTAGGATGCAAAACATGCACCGACTTGAGTGGGTGTGTATGAATTTTAGATACATTTAGAGTATTTTTTACTTGTTTATTAAATTTTTATATTTATAAAAATATGATATAACATTATCACTATCTACAAAAACGTTAGTGTAATAGAGTGATGGTAAGATATCGAGTTCGTCCAAGGATATAAGAGCTTTTAATACCCAATTATCGTAGACATCTAACCGACCCAAACTTTAAGAAAAGGTTTTGAATAGTAAATTTAAAATAAGCGAAAGAAAATAAAGAAAACAAATAAACAAAATAGAATAACTTGGTTTCGTCTTATCCTTTACGTATCGTTTGATGATTTTCGCACTTGAACTTTTTAAAAGATTATCTTTATTAAAGTGACATGCCCCTCTTTTGGAGGCGATAGTACCCAAGCCATGTTGGTTTGAGTCAGCAGAGATACAGTCCTGCAAGGCCGGAATATTGAAAGCTAATTAAATAAGTTATTAATGCAAAATGTTGCATGTCCCTCTTTTGGAGGCAACGCTACCTTCAGCCATATTGGTCTGAGTCAGCAGGAATACGGGTCCCGCAAGGCCGGTTTAAATTTTTAATGATAGTTTATAAATAATTGGTTCAAGCCGTTCTTACTTCCTCCGATTTGATGCTATCTGTCTCAAGGGAAGTCATAATAAGCTTGAACCAAGTCCTTGTATGATCTATACACTGAACGTGACAAGAGTCTTACCCAAACCAACATTCTAACCCCCTTCCAGGCAGTTAACGTGTTTTATATAGACCGTAAAGACACGAATGAGTGAATCAACAAAACATAAAGGAATGATAAGATAAAACTTACTTTCAATATAAAGAAACTAATTATTAAAGTCATTAATACAAACCCAATTAAAAACTTTACCAAAGATTGTAAATCAAAAGTAACACAAAAAGGATTTTGTTTTCACCAAGTGATATAAGAGATTAGTCAAGCATGGCCATAGTTTGATAAAGGCTCTTACGATCGATTTTGGATCCTAAAACTACTACACACTCTAAACTCTAATGATTTTGGTAAAGATGATGGTGGAGTGGCATGTTGAGAGAATGTTGCCAAAGAGAGTTAGAATGAAATCAAACCCCCCTATTATACGGGAACAACGCCACACGGCCTCGTCCTTCCTTCTTCTCTGCTCATTAATTCGTTGTCAGATCAACCTGCTACACGACCCCGTGGCATTGTACTTGTTGTACTATCCAGATTGCAATCTATAAATGACACGACCCGTGCCTAGGTGACACGACCCTTCTCTTGTCGCTTATGTTTGTTTCTATATTTGGAATCATGAAGGGGCAGCCCATCCGATGAGGCACAATCGTGCCAAATTCTATTTGTTATTTTTGTTTTTGTGAGCTGTGGTTGGTATAGTACGTGTCTTTCGTCTTTCATACTTATGTTGATTTGTCGTTATTGTTCATTTTGTTATTAGCTTTTTAATCTAAAATTAAAGTATAATGACTTTTTTAACATTAGTACAAAATGGTCATTTTACCATTTGACAATTTATATGCTGATTTGGCGCATATCATGACACTATGCCGGACTAAATTTTGTAAGACTTGTTTTTATTTTGTATATTAGTATTAACCACATAAAAATATTAGAGTTTCACTAAATCATGAGGTGATGTCATTAAAATGATTTTGACGAGATAATCGTGATGAACAATCATCATGATATCCTCCCTAGTCGATTCTCATTACCACACCATCTCAAAAGGTGTGTTT
This sequence comes from Scalesia atractyloides, assembly GCA_947069175.1. Lineage (NCBI taxonomy): Eukaryota > Viridiplantae > Streptophyta > Magnoliopsida > Asterales > Asteraceae > Scalesia > Scalesia atractyloides. The sequence continues at coordinate 2,614,980 of CAMTDV010000011.1, read as the reverse complement.
GTACAATTGTGCCACTATCAAAATTTTCAATAGGCGTGGATGTTAGGGTGCATGAATGAGGTGCATTGGAAACGGAGATCACGTGCAACCCTTTTTGAAGCTCATACGCGTTGATATTCAGCTTATCACACACTCACTTTCTTCATTGTGGAGGTGAATGTTGAGAGTACGCTATGTAATGGATGATGAAAATACATGCCAAAAGAACTTAATATGTCGTAACTATTACAGTCCGTTTGTTTACAACCATTTCTTGTCTAACTTCATACCAAACATTCTAACAACATTTTGAGCATCAACCGATATTTCTAAAAGCAACGTAAACTAACCTATAATAATTGAACACTCACGGTTTAAACAAAACATACACACTATTACAACTAACCATAACCTGAAACAATCTTACCCATAATTTCATTACTTTCACTTTTACATCACAAACATTCAAGACACAACCCTTCCAATACAAACAATATCAATCAACAATAATATCAAAAAAATTCCATTTCATTACCATCTAGTTATAATAATAATAATAATAATAATAATAATAATAAATAATAATAATAATAATAATAATAATAATAATAATAATAATAATAATAATAATAATTACAAAAAGTCAATATGTAATACAAAAATATTTTAACTATTATGATATTATTAAACTTCTGTAATTTGAGTAAAGTACATATACTCAGTGGCGGATCCAGCCATGTTTTGTGGTTCATATGAACCCATTCGGTTTGGAAAAAATGGAAAAAATTAGTGAGAACTTTTATGATTTGGAAAAAAAAAATAGTGAGAATCTATCAAAACGAACCCACCGAAAGAAGTTTCTGAATCCGCCACTGCATATACTTGTAACGTTTTATAAAAACAGCTCCTTATTTTTTGAAATGAAGTTATGACTTCTGAGTATATATAAGTATATCCGTAGATCCTTCATCCAATCATCCTTATTTATCATCTAAAATTTTATACTCATATTAAACTTTCACTTGTAGATTGTTAAAGTACTCAATAAATATTAAACTTCCACTTTAAAAACTGAGCTTGCCCCATGAACGGGCCCAATTTGAGAAGTTGAATTTTGTGATAGAGCCCATTGGGCCGTTGTAGCTTAATTGGGTAATAAGAAAACTTGGGTTGCGATTTTTTTCCGGTTCGTATAAGCTACAATTCAAGTTTGGATCTTTTGGGCCTTCCGTTGTTGATATTTTGATCATATTGGCCCTTTGAATTGCTAGTAAATTTCACCACTAATATGCCGGTAATATCATCAAAAGGGGTTGCGGTGCAGCTGATTGCCCGTTTACTTGCCATCCTTATGTAATTTTTTATCGTTGATGAAATAGAGAATTAATTTAAAAAATACATTATCAGTCAGTTATCCCTCGGTAAAATCCGTTGGTGATCCAGCTTTTCTGACGGAGTATCTTTGACAATACCCGAGTTATCGCGAGACTTCTAACGGATCATTCCGTCTTGAAAGATCCATGTTTTGTAGTGAATTGTTGATAATATTCCGTAGGTAAATTTTCTTTCTATTTAACGAACAAACTTTGTAAAAGTGTTGTCCGGAAGTAGCACACATGATCCAAAGTTAAATTTTCTTTCTATTTAATGAACAAACTTCTCTCACTTTAACCAACTGTTTTTTCAAGGTAAAAATACATAAGATTTGTTTTTTCAATAGAGGGTTTTTCTCAGATTTATTAAATTTTCCTCATGAATTGGTGTATAGGTATTATTGCCTAGTGGAGATGGATATGATCAGGTGACTCTGCTGGTGACACGATGATACTCAAGTAGTCCATCAGCGATACAAATTCGACGTTCAAAAGAAAAAAAAAATACATAACATACTTATCTTAAAGTCTTTAAAATCTCTTCATATTCCATAATCAAGATGAAGATGATAATAATATATGTTTTTATGTATTCTCTATTGTAAATTTGTAATCCTTGTGAACACACTTATCTATGTTGTTTAAACACTAACAACAATATAAAAAAATAGGATCACTATCAACACCAATGATATAAATATTTGTAGATCCTACCAAAACATAACAAAAGAGAAGTCTGTGATCTCAATCATCTTATAAAGAAGCTTTGTAAATTGTGATTTGAATTGGTTTAGAGACCTATAAAAACATTGAAATAACTTTGATTGAAAAACCGAGTAAACATTAAATAGATAACATCCAATTGATATATCACAAGTTTGTACTAATTTGATTTTTTTTTTCTGATATCATACGTTCACTTGACTTAAAAAGAAAACAGAATACGTAATTGTTGTGTTTAACTTTTTTCTCAATATTTCAATATAATTTTGTTGAAGATTGAGTTGTATTTTCGAATAGAGTATTTGAATGATATTATAGACTTTATCGAATGGAGTGCCACTCCTGTGACTAATAGGATATCGACCGAAAAACATCGATATCAAAATTATCGAAACTAGTATAGGTTTAGCTTTTATGGTTTTCAATCGGTATAAAACAGATTTAATTTTGGGCTACATCTGGACAACTTTTGCGTAATGAAACTATTGCAAATATTTTTTTATCGTAAACTACACCGAGTACTCGTAACGAACCGAGTTGTGTTCAGAATAATGTGTTTTTTTGCATCATAAACTATACCTATTGTTGTACTAACGAAATGAACCGAACCCATACCGACTAAACCACGTGGTACCAATATCGGTATTATCAAACCTGGTATATGTATTTTTATGCTTTTCGATCAGTGTAACATATATTGTTTCTTTTTCACGTATAATTATTACAAGATTCCAAATATACCATTGGACATGCTCATGTTTATCTACCTTTTCATATGAATTTATTCAAAATGAAATTCGTGCAACTATTAGACCAAGTGTCACTGTTGGGGGTGGTTTCTAAAATTTCAGAAACTTGTTTTGACCTTTATGTCACACTTCATAGATACGTGAAATTGGTGAAAATTTCTATATTTGCATTGTAACTCATAGCAACATATTTGTAATTTATGCTTTGGTAGGTAAAGCTTACAAGTAACAACTTGTTGATGTTGTTGAACTTTCTATAAATGGGATCAACTCATCTTTGAAATGAGTAGATATTGATAAAAAAATAGCTAGAATGCAAAAAATGGAGCTCTTTTCTTTAACGAATGTGTCATGAGTCGAGAGCATCTAGTGGTGTCATTAGTCTGCCCGTTTTGTTATTCAACCTTAGGTTTGTATTAGGGCCACACACGTTCAATTTTATCTTTTTTAATAAATTTTATATTTAGCTACACTCTCTCTAAGTAGTTTGTTTACCTTTGATGTCTTTAGCTCCGATAAATGCAGGGGCGGACTACCCTAGAGGAAGGGGTGGGCGCTCCGGCGGTAGTGTAAATTTTGGAAAATTTTGACTTTTTTTGACGTTTTTTTCGATTTCGTTACCTTTTTTATAAAATGTTACCCCTATGAATATTTTATAGATCCGCCATTTCATAAATGGTCAAGCCTTTTTCAGTTATACCTTCACATTACAACATTAGTTAGTCTAGCCATAGACAAATAGGTCTCTTTGTGACCTACCTTTGACGTGAAAATCAATCTGAGTATATTGAGTGTGTATAAAGGATTTTGCATGTCCTGAGTATGTCCATGAGGTGATCTATAAATATTGTAGGCTTGGTTTAAAAAAGCGTGACGACATAAGGCGTAGATGGTTGTGCTTTATGCAACACTAGGCGAGTGCTTTTTAAAAGTGAGGTTTGCGATTGTCTTGTTAGGCGACGAGGCAAAAGTTACACGTTTTTAGGACTTAAAGCGCGAAATTAGGGGCAGTAAGGATGGTAAGCAATAGAGATAGAGATAAGGATGAAGACATGCAATAAAAATGCAGATGGAGATGAAGAAGACTGACCTAGCGATAGATATGGTGGAAAAAAACATTCCTGCAATGGAGAAGAGATGTCACGACCATTTATTTTTAGGGTTATAATAAATAGTGAAGGATTGAAATAATTGGGGGGGGGGGGATCTTTATAAGAAGAGAGTATATTAAAACCAATAAAAATGCTTCCTTTAGTACATGTATTTGATGTTAGTGTAATGGCACATGGATAAATTTACATAATTGATTAATTTATTGTATTCCCCTAAATTAACTAAATAAATTAAACTAATAACTCATTTCAAAATATATCTTTAAAAAAAACATTATTTACGATGAAGGATAAATTCTAAAACGTGTAGGATAAAGTGTATGATAAAAGTAGGATAAATTTTGATATGTGTAGAATAAAATATTTTTAATTAATAGGAGAAGAGATAAACTATTGAGTGGTTTACCATTATGCCATTTGTTCTCTCCCTTCTCACATTTAATGTTTCTTCTCAAAAGATAATTCCATATGTATAGAACTGGATCAAATACAAATAGTCATTATCGTGCGAATATGAGAGTTTTGGACTATGATCTTGCAACACAATGGCTGAGATTGAATCCTAGCAAAATATAGAAACCACTTAACACAAAACAAGCGAAACAAGTGGAGAAATGACAAAAAGGAATATACACTATTGTTGACTTTCAGACCACTTCCTCTACGATTTTTAAACGGTCATAACTCTTTCATAGGATAAAAAAATTAACATGTTACGTGATTACACACCAATAGGTGATCACATAACATTACGAAGCCTTATATTCAAAACAAATATAACGTTATATGATTTTACTTACACTGTGTGATTATATACAATTACGCAATTATGTAACACTAAGTGATTACGTACGCTACTACGTGATTACATAGACGATTATACCCATAGCTTAAAGTACAACTGTCATTTTTGCGTGGCTTTGCAGCCTTCGCATGAAACTAGTCTCTTATAGGGATACACACGTAAAGTTGTATAAGAAATTACTATAAATTAAACCGATTTTATGGTGCAATAGTAGTGTTTCTTAAAGAGAATAAGTCAACGATAAAAAAACAGGTAAAAAGGTTTAATTATGATAACGTAACGTTGTATAAGATATTACTATAATTTAGACTTTATGGTGCAAAATTTATTGCACATGTATGTTACGTTAAAATAAATGGATAATTTAGTACATTCAAAACTAGACTTACTTCCTTTTCAAGTCACAAAATAATTACAAAGGAACGATTTTTCAACAAAAGTTTGTTGGTTTTCCTAACTACATTTTCCAGGTGTCAAAAGCTTTTTAAAGTATTCAAAGTCCATTCGGCAACATTCAATACTTTGTCAAAGAAACAACTTAGAAGATTTATGTAGTGTGAATGGATACTAATTTAGTGAAATTATAATTATTTATTAGATTTTTTATATGGATGACAAACTCTTAAGTGGAGTTTTTATGTCAATTTATTTATTATTATTAGAGTTTATGTCTCTAATAAAATAACCAATTAAGTGTGACTTTTCATTATTCTCAACTCTTGTAAATATAGTAGGCTATGTGCCTCATTTTGAGATAGAGAAAAAAAAGGTACAAGAAAAATACATGAATATATGGAGAGTTCTTGGAAAGAAGAAATACTTGAAGACCCAAGTGTTGCGTACTTAGAGTGATATGTTTTCTCTTATATGATTTCATCACCTTCGTATCATATTTTTTCCACAAGTTACAACACTACAATTTTATCAGGTGTAACCTCGGGTGCGTGGCCATTTCCGGCAGTACAGACTGCTCCGGCTGTTGTACCCTGGGAGACAGACGCGTCATCTTTAGTAGAGGCGTGAAATATGTTTTAAGGGAAGCGTGTTGAACACGTGCCTCAGCCACAACCGTTAACACTTGTTTGTTCATTTTGTAGAAAATTATTGTATAAGAAGATGTGGTCCAAGACCTCGTTGAAGCCCACACAAAGGATCATACAAGGAGATGTGATTCAAGAGTTCGTTGAAGACTACATAACGGACCATACAAGAAGACGCGGTCAAGGCTGTTGTTGAAGACAACGATTTGAATCGATTTATTTAAATATGTTGTGTTTCATTTTAATTTTGTATGGATTTGTACATGATACGGATACTAAATTCTCAAAATTGTGAAGTATCTTCACAATTTTTATATTTATTTATATAATTTTTATTATAAAATTATAACCCATCCATACAACATATAAAAATTGATCAAAGTCAAGATTTGAAAACTCGTTATATAATTTGAAACCAACATGAAAATTTTTTAAATAAAAAAAGAAGACATGAGAATATGATTCTTTTTTTTCTTTGTCATAATGTTGTTGGGATCGAATAGAATAAAAACCATAAGCTCAAAAGGCAATAAAAAGTGAAATTTATTGATACGAATCATGAATAAGAACACAATGTTAATATATCATTACAAAAATATATAAACTAATCACACATGCACACATCGTGTAATTGTAATCTCTCCACAGAAAGATTATTAACTTTTAACTATCAATATCTAGTAAAAGAAACCTAAAGCAACGGCCAAGAAAGTGGCCGGAACCAACGCAGTGAATGACCTGGCGGTGGTGCTAGGTGGCGGTGGAGGGGCGGTTTCACCGGTCGGAGATGGGCCGGAAGTGGTAGGCGACGGTGGGGTGGCTCCGACCGACGACGGTGGTGGGGTGGTGGTAGGTGGTGGGGTGGTGGTGGAAGGGGCGGGGGCGGGTGAGGGGGTGGTGGTTGGTGGAGAAACAGGTGTCGGTGCGGGTGGTGTTGGGGTAGTTGTAGGTGGGGTGGTGGGTGGTGATGCGGGTGGTGCGACGGTGGCGGCTGAGACGTTGATGGCTAGTTTTTGACCAATTTGGCAATGGGTTCCAACAGTGCAAATGTAGTAATGTGGGCCCGCGGCGGTCAATGTGACGGTCGCAGGCCGGTGGTGAGGGTGGAGAGGGGGTTGGCCGTGGTGCATGGGCCGTATGCTGCTTGTGATACTTGGGCCACGTTATGGAATCCCGTGGTGAAGTTAAAAACAGCAAATATAAATAATTTTTTTTATTAATTAATTGATTAGTTTTATATAAATCAATAATGATCTAGCTAAATTACTACCACTAAAGTCAATTAAATTAATAAATATATCAATGGGTTTGAAATATAGAGTAGTTAGGTTTGTTTGCATGTGACATGATTTAATTTCTCCTTATACCTTTTTTTATACAAATTATAAAGAATAGAATATTGAGTTTTAAGTGTGTGATCTTAATTGGGGTGTTCTAATAGTATCAGCAGTGACGGAGCTTGAACGAAAACATAACAAAGGTCGACTTTTAAAATTCAAATTGATAGGGACCGGACTCTTAAAATTTCAATATTTTACACTATACTATACAACAAAAAAAAATTTAGAAACTTTTAAAAAAATTAACACTACGAGCAGAAAAAGATTGGTCCGCCCCCAATAAAGTTCCGCCCATCAGCAAGTGGCGACGGATGGCGGTTTTAGTTACTTACAGAGAATGTCGCCGACGTTAAAAGTCTGTTGGGAAGCCCAGTTGGTGTAAGCGGCGGCACCGTTCGGTGGAATGTTCCAGCCCAAGGCGTCTCCGCCGCCGACGTGTCTAGTCTGAGCCAAGGAGCTATGCATCTTCATGGATGCAACAATGAGCATCATCATCATGAACATTATCTTACTCGACTTCATTGCAGCCATTTATGGTGTTCTGGTGAATGGTCACCCCTTTCACTCTCTTTAGAAAAAAATGAGAGTTAATTTCTCTCTCTATATGTATATGTAAAGTAGTCTTGTGTGATTGGTTTTATGGAGAATGGATGTCTAGATATTTATAGGGAAAAGAATGGTGAGTTTCTATGCGTTAAACGATTGTAGCCATTTTGGAGATAATTAAATAAAAATATATTGACTTATACACAAAATACTTATAGTATAACACTTTTTAATTTAAACAATTAAGATTTTGAATCTTTAAACATTTGTGATAACAATGAATCATTATATTACGATTGTTTATGAACTGTTAAAATTGATATCATAGATTAAGTCAAAACTATTATACAACTCAATTCAGTAGCGATCATAAAGGAAAATTTCAGAATAACCAAAAATAAAATCAGTGTATAGGTGACGGATTTAGAAAAAAAAATTAGTTTATATAGTGGCGGATCTATATAAAACAGAGAATTTTTTTTCACTTCACCAAGACAGTTGAGGGGTATGCCGGACATCCACTGGCTCTTGAATGGATCCGCCCCTGGTCAACTCAAGGTTTACGTTTTGGAAAAAAACCCAGATTAAACGATTCGGTTGATGGTTTATGTATTGGAACCTACAACTTAAATGAACTGGTTAAGTTTAACATTCTATTGTATGTTTTATGTTTTAGTTATAGATGCTTATGTCTAATAGTCTAATATTCATCAACCATCCTATCAATTTATAAAAGTTAATGCAAATAGTAAACTATAAGATGTAAAATAGAAGTTGGCCCAAATCGTTTTCGGCCGATTTGGCTAGACATTCGAACCAACCCGTTTGTTTTACCTTTTTTCAAAACATGTGTACTGGTTTTGTCACAATTTTTATTAAAACTAGTTGAACTGGACCGTAAAGACACTAGTTGAAAGTACACAAGCAAATAGAATTATAATTTGGTGATATCATGTTATGAAAAATATATATTATTAACTTTAAATAATTTAATATAATTATATAAAATAGTTTTTTTTTTTCAAAGCATATGATTCAGGTGGAGAAAGAGTATTGGTGGTGGACCGGTGATAATAACTAAATTGTTAACTAAAACTGAATCGGAAACCGACAAAATCAAACCGAAGTTAAACCGAACCGAATAATTTAAATCTTCATATATTTCTAGTTTCTATACATCTATGTTATGTTTTATATTTTCATTTCATGTGTTTGTACCTTCATTTTTTTAATTTATTCACCCAATTCATGTATTAATATATTTATCTCATGTATTTCTAAACAAAAATTTTAGCCAATGTTTGGTTTGGTTATTAACTAAATTAAAAATCAACAACTTAACGAATAAACTAAACTGATTAACCAGTAACTCTAGTTACGGTTACAGATAATGCTAATAACTGAACCCGAACCAAATCATGCGCATCACAGATGATGATGGAAGGTGGATAAAAGTGTGAAATGAAACGTTGACCGTAGACTATTAGTGAAGTGTGAAGTCAATATTTGAATGGGTAGCCATATATGGGCCCCAGCGTTTAATCCGGTGGAGATTCCGTGATTTGTTTTGGTTCATTTCTGATTTTTTAAACTTATTATTACAATTTGACCATAATAATAAATTAACGATATAATTTATTAATCGAATAAATTTACATCTTCTAGGTTTGGTACTTGGTTGGGTGTTTTGGAGTGTTTTTAAAGAATCACTCGATTTGAGTAAACATTCATTCAACTCAATACAGTACTATAACTGAGCTAGCTTTCTTATTTCTAATTGAGTCGCTTCTTGCTTAAGGCACCTTGTGAATCGATGAATTGACTTGTTTTTGAATGATTTTGTATGTTTTTTTAATTATATAATCCTCTAATAGAAGGTTCATAACAATTTTGAATTACAGATGTCTCAAATAAAACTATGTCAAACTATGAACATATGGAGAAAAAAACCTAATTTAACACAGGGAGGGAGCTATCTATTGGAACCAGGTCAATTTACTATAGCTTACATTTTTCAAAGTAGAAGTTCAGTAGAATAATATTTTAATATTATTCTTAATTTTTACTAATAGTTACTTTATTAGTTTATTTTTAATTATTAGTTTTTTCAATAATATTATTCAAAAAGTATTATATGTTATGTTTTTTAGGTTAATGAACAATAGATTAATATTTTAATATTATTTCTTTAGTGTTACTAATATTTTTATTAGTTTACGTTTTAACTATTAATATTTTTTAATTATATTATTTAAAAGTTTATTAAATTAGTTTTATTTGTTATTTTATCATTATAGTACTTTTGTGTATATTTTGTTTTTCATTTTTAGCTTTATTCGAATAAGTCAAATATAGTCAAACTTACCGTAAGGAATTTGACCAATACTTTTTGAACAATGTTGGTATCGCTGTCGGTAGCGTATTCATTTTTATAGTTTTTTCGATGTGGTGGTATAAAGTTTGTTGAAGATGGAGTTGTATTTGCAATAAAGAAATTTTTGGTATCATAAGCTATAGCGAGTCCGGTATAGTAATTTTACCATGATGAACCGAACCAACTGGTACGAGCCAAACAACATTAGGTAACGATATTCATCTTTTTGTTTTCAATAGATGTGTATATCCTCTTGTGCTTGTCTCTTGCAGTTGCTATTCCAAGTGCCGATACCATATCAAACAGTCCTGATATCAACCAAAACCCGTTGTAAAGCACGGATAATCTTGCTAGTTGTTTATCTAAATGGCTTGAGTTTTTTAACTAGTTATTAATACGAATAGGCGAACAAGACGGCACTATGAGCCACTTAAACATCTCTATATAGCTGGTTATATATAGTTATTGCTATCACTTTCAATATATGATCAAATCATTATAAAAATTAGTCTTGATACTCTTAATTTTAATAAAAGTCTTGATACCTTCTAACATAGTACAAAACTATATTTAATTTATTTAAATTTATATAATTCTTTATTTTTCTTAGTTATGTATTATTTTCTTTTATTGGTTTCTAGAAAATAATTTCTACAAAATAAGATTATAATAATATTAACAAGAGAGAATTTTCAAATGGTGGAAGATGTCAATGTGAAGTATTGGTTATTTTCCAAAATTGCTGCTTGAAGCTTCTGATGGCTGGAGCTAACTTAAACGGATTCTTTTGTGTATTAATATTGACTTTTTCTTTTCTTAAGTAACATTAATTATTTTATATAACTTAAAAGAAAAATTATATGCCAGCTTTTTGTGATTTTTCCTGGGGCATATAATTGAAAGTGAACACCATCTATCAGCATCCACACATTCCCCTTAGATAATGGGGCGTATCATGGCTTTATAACCTATTAACATTTTGGTGGTAGAATAATGCTTTGAAATTAATAGGTTCTGGTTTAATACCCGTAATGGGGTTTTGTCATATTTATTGGGTTTTCTATTGAATTGGTGTATAGGCATTATGCCTAATGGAAATGGATATGATCGGACGGTTTCGCTGATGTCACGATGATACTCAGTAGTCCGTCAGTGATCCAAATTTATCGTTAAAAAATGGGGTGCCTTTGGTTACCCTCATTCGGGTTGTTTGGATAGTGCGGCACACCGCCATAAGACTGTCGGGTAGTCTTTGTTGCATCCGGTTGTCGAGTTGACCATTCCACAATGGTCTTTTGACCGTTAAAATGATTTGAATAAACAAATTAATTTTCTTTTAACTATGAAGTACAAACTCCATCCATAATAAACGCATCTCAGTTCATTTTTTTTACCAACATAATACTAATTCCATACTCTCATTCCTTTTGTTCACAAACAATTTTCAATTCAAACTTTGTACCACAAGATATATGGTAAGTTATGGCTTCCACACGTTTCATTGGACAAGTTTGACTTGAACAAAGGCATCTCTAATATCCCCAATTTCCCAATGATGTTGTCACCCAAGCTGAAGCTGAAGACACGACAACATAAAAAATATGTGTCATGTGATCGTGAAAAAGCTTTAGAGTATTTAATGGAAGATTATTTCGTTAATAACCCAAAATACGATAAATCTAGGTTTCGCTCAAGGTTTTGGATGTCGAAGAGGTTATTTAAAAAATCGTTGGAGATATAGAAGCCGGATTTGAATGGTTTATAGAGGGTGTAGACGGGAGGATGCAAAAGTGTTTCACGACGTTACATAAATGCACATAAGCGGTTAAACATCACGCAATCGGTAATCCTCTTGATGAATATGGTGAAAATATTTAAGTATGACCAATTGGACTTCATGTAAATGCCTAGAATATTTCTGTAATGCCATAATTCAGTTATACAACAAAGAGATCTTACGTAGACCGACAAACCATGACATTGCACTTTTGTACAACGCACATGAAGAAAAACATGGTCTTCCAGGGATGCTTGGTAGCATCGATTGTACCCATCTCGTTTGGAGAATGTCCCCGGCCTGTTTGCTTCGCAAGTATTTGAGAGGTGATCACCAATACCCGACGATCTTGCTTGAAGCAATGACTTAAGATGATTGTGGTTTTGTGATTTAAACCTTCCACATATATATAGGTGGAAGTTCATTGGAAACTCAAAAAAAGTAGAAACCGCCTCAAATGAACTCTGATTTGACTCATTCCAGCGGCTTTGGAACTGGTTATTCGAACCAAACACACACCAATACCTTATACTCGGCTTTGACTCTATGCTAAAAGAACCGGGGAGACAGATTTAAAAGATGAAAGCCTTAAAAGTTTTAATTTTTTTACTAAAATTGTACAAGACATACCCTATTACACAATCAGGATCTTCTAACCACACACCTTCATGTTATGTGCCATCTTTTTTATTAATGAAAAAGAGAAACAATTTGGTGTTTTCATCTCCGCCAATACTCCAAGTTACCTTCGCTTTTTGAAAAGCATCCAAGTAAGCAAGACGGTCGAGATCCCGATATCTTTCTTAGTTAGTCTCTCTTGGGACTCAATAGAATCAAGCTCATGAAGAGTTTTCTTCAAATGCAACAACGAGTTTGAGTTTTTAGGTCTACAACACAACCATGCCCTCTGGGGTTGAACAATTGTTGTAAATGACCCGTAACAATTCCATGCAACTGGAAGACCGACAATAAGAACCGTCACCCCATGAATCCTTAATCATACCATCGAAACCATCAATTTCCATCCACGAGTTATAAATTATGGAACTTTTGTCTCAACACATAGAACGGTGATTAGAAATGATCCTATCAATAGCGATAACCTCAAAGTCCATAAAATTTTCCATTAAAGCATTAGAAACTAAGAATCTGTCCATAAATGATCCTATATAAGCTCGGATAAGATTCCATAAACTGAATCAAGTAACACCACAAAGAAACCTCATCCCTTTCTACAGTCTTTAGTCTTTAGATTCAATATTGTTGTTTCTATATGATAGATCCTAACTAGTTTTTATATACCAACCCCAACTTCAACCCACCAATTTTATCATAGATCCTATCACCCCAAACAAGTTTTTTCAAACAAAGAAAAGACTACCCATAACCACCAAAACTTTGTCTTTTACCTCCTCACTTATACCAACACTAAAGGAAAAAAGTATGATATGTAACATCCAAAGTTTTTAATTGCAATGCAAGATTAGTCACCAAAAAAGACTTTAGGACATAATATAAGTTAGGTATTAGCATAAAAAAAGGTGTACATAAAAACACTAACAAGGTTTTTCATATATCGGGTGTCACCGTAAATGCAACACCGGTGGCGGATCTAGAAAATTATTATAGGGGCAAAGAAAATGGTAACAAAATCGAAAAAAACGTCAAATATTTCCAAAATTCACACTACCGTTGGAGCATCAAGGGGCAACGTGAGTTACCCCTTGTTAAGAGGTGGATCCGCCCCTGACAATGACTACTCCATTCATTATTCTAGTTTTTTATATACTTTTTACACTGAAAGATATATGTGTTAGTGTGACATAATAAATATTTACTATACAAAGGTACTGGTATTTACAACATACAAATGAAATTATTAGAGGATTAATGAAAAAAAAAAAAAATACTCTTACAAAACTTTGTTTCAATGAAAAGAAACTTCTGAACAAAATGAAAACACATGGGAACTGAGTGTTCTTAACTTGTAGATTATTAACTAGTTGAGTTGCAAAACCTATTCAAAGTAGTAAGGTTCTTAAAGAAGCCGAAGTTCGATAATCCAGAGACTCGTAATGTGAAGTAGAGGTGTACAAAAAAAACCGGTTTGGGATGCTAAACCGGTTCACAACTGACTCTATACACAAAAAAAAAAGAAAAAGAAAAACCGGCTTGGCCCAAACCGGTTTAATTCCTGACCCAACCCGGCGGTTTGGAACAGTTTGGGATTTCAAACCTAAAATCCATATATAAACCGTACTGGTTTGTGGCAAACTAATTTACAATAGGGCCCAAACCGGTTTAGAACCCAACCTAAACCGATTCGGATAGGTTCAGACTTTTAAACCTAAAAGCGATTTATAAATCAAACTGGTTTGGGCCAAATCGGTTTGAGCCCATGATGAAAAAACTCGAGTCGGTTTATGTACTGAACCGGGCTTACACCTGATTTTGTGTACACCTTTACTGTGAAGTGGCTAACCCTCCTTTTTCTAGAGAATAATCTAGATATCTTAGAGAAGCCCACTTGACCATTTTATAGAGAAAATAATCTAGATGTCTAAGAGAAGCCCATTTGACCAAGAAGGCCCATCATGTGATGACCCAGCATACCACCTAAACCTAATTAAGAAATTGAGTTGGGTATTTTAAAGATACTATATTGAGCTTAAATACATATATAAACACATCCAATTAATGTACGCACATTTCTAAATATTTCAAACATGTACTTTCCTTCTCAAACCTTATGTTATAGTCAGGGGCGGACCTACATACAAAGGTCCGGGTTCACCCGAACTGATGTTCGAAATTTTATTAGGAAGCGTACATAAAAATATACCAGTGAACCCATAGATAAATTATAGGATGAACCCATTCACAAAAATGAACTGTGTCTAAGTGGTTAAGGTGTTAACTAATAAGCAAATGATCCAATGTTCGATCCTTCTTGCTGTTTTTTTTAATTTAACAGTTAATAAAGTCGCAAACAACAGTTAACAACGTAACAGAACGCACCACCACCTCCCTTCAACTAAGTCCATAGAGATTCTAACTTTTTTTATTAGTTAGCACTTTGAATTGAAGGAATTTGAACTCTTCCTTTGTTTCTAATTATACTTGTTACAAATCCATGGATAGAATCTTCAATATTCATAAAACTTTCATGTCATATTAGAACAAGTCGAAACTAGATTCCAAATCACAAAGCTTTTAATGTAAGTAAAATGGAAAACACCAATGTCATACCGAAAAAATAGATTCCAATACACCAATGTTAAGTAATGATATAAGAACCATTCCAATACATACCGAACAGATAGATTCGATACGGTATGCGGTACTGGTGTCATTGTGAATATCAATTTAGAATTTGTGATATAGTTTTGTTAAAACTTGAATTTTAGGTCTAATGAATTAAAAATTTTAACGTCTTATGAGAAATTCAACCCTATCCGACTCGAAAATTTTAACGTTAGGTTGCGAGAAACTTGACCACCGGAAAAAGGTGAACCCATTGAAAAAAAATCATGGATCCGCCACTGGTTATAGTTAATCATTTAATATTTCAAACTTTAGAAGCGAAGCCTAACACCATGATGTTAGTGTAAACCTAAAAAAGATACAAAACATAAAAAAATTTCTTTCTATAATTCTATCCCTCCTACAAATACAAGGCCAAAAAACTTTTATCAATCAAGAACTCAATTGATCAGTCGTCATGCATGGCGGGTTTTAAGTTATATCCAATGGTGGTTATGATCTTCATGGTGACATATATGCGGTTTCATGTCACGCTGGCCGGAGAAGTGATTCCTGTCTGCGGTCCCCTTGGCTGGAATGTTCCTACGAACCCGAAAGATTACACCCTGTGGTCAGGGAAACAAAAATTTAAGACAACTGATGTTCTTTGGTTTAACGGAAAGGATTCGGTCGCAGAAGTGAAGGAGAAAGCGTACTACTCGTGCGACATAAAAAATCCAGTTCGACTTATCACATCCGGCCCTGACCGAATCACATTGTTGACACCGGGCTCCCACTTTTTCATCTGCACCAAACTAGATCATTGCAAACTTGGTCAGAAGTTTATAGCCAATGTCTCCCCTAGTTAATTAGATAAAATATTTCAAAATTGTTGATGTATGAGTGGCATTAAAGCAATGTATAAGAAACATATGACATTAATCACCAATTTCACATAGATGTGATCATGTAACATAACTTGACCAAGAGGGTGGGGCAACTGCAAAGTGTGTTTTGTCTGAAAAGTACACATTTTAGATTAAAATAATTTATGAAATGTTATGGTTCAAATACGGTGTTTTTATTAATTTTTACTCTATATGTTTTTTTTTCAGATGATACGGCTCTGATCATCGAACTGATGACGTTTTTATATTTATGAGTTAGCAATTGCAGCTGATCACACACACAAATTGCTTAAAAGTTTACCAAGAGATAATATATCTTGTAAAATGTCAATAACTATCTCTATCATACATACATAACTTAAATAGCTTTTTAACCAACATAACAACTAGACTAACCCGTTTCAAACTCTGTAATGCGTTAACGTGATCACATGGTATAAAATGCCTTCTTATTTTGATAACGATAACACATATACATCGATAGATTGTTCGGTCTGTTCACACATATTTTTTTGTACGTCCAACAAAACCTGGCTACACGGGTACACCCATTGGCTAAAGTTCGTCCGCGACCGCACACGGCGCTAGTGACTCGGCCCGTTACCAATTCAAAAGGAAACTTACTGTCTGATGGTCCATTGTGGTAAATCCTCTAGATCACACATGACATTTTGTCACAAACGAGACTATAAATTGGCGACCTTCCCTAAAGAAAGTCACCGGGGCAGAGCTAGCACGGTGCCCCTACACATATTAATCGTAAATTTAATAAACTATATATATATATTATTTACATGTATCTGTTTTTATAATTTAACAATACTTCATAACTTATAAACATTTTAGTTTTCGTATGATTTGCATGATATTTGTTAACTTGTGATGTTTATAGGAGTCAAAGTGAAGTTTAGACTGGCTTATTGTTTTCTTCTTCTATTTTTAGTATATCTTGTAAATTTAAATTGATTATAATATTATTTGATAATTTGATATAATCCGGAATTTTGAAATCAGTACAACCGGTCTCAGTTTTGAACTGAATAGCAGTTGGTTTAATAATGTGTCCGGTTTTCAAATTAAATTAATAATATCAATTCATAATTTCATCAAAGTTATATCTGTATTGGATGGACCCTAGCCAATTATATGAAATGAACAAACTAAAAAGCAAGAAAATAGATTATTAATTATTTAATTTTCATGTCACATGAACATGTTACGTTTTAAACGAACTGTTACATCATAATTTATGTTACGTTTGAAACAAACTATTACATCATAATTTAGGAATTCAAGTTTGAAAACTAAAAACTTCTTTTTATATATAAAAATACAAATCCAGCCCTATTTAAACCGAAACCCTTTTAAGAATTTACGTGATCAAACATTGTACTTTAGTGCCATATGTGCGATTGCCCACCGCGATGGCTGTTGAACATATTGTTGGCGAGGATAACGGGTGGTGTCAGCCTCAACGCGATGGCTCTGCCCCTTATGAACAATGGACCAAAGAACAGAAATTCACCAAAGGTGATGTTGTCATTTTTAACTTTGCTAGAACACATAACTTCGGGGAAGTGACAAGTTAAGGAGGCGTTCGCAACGTGCAACACGACCATTGCCAAGACCCCGCCAACACAACTTACGTGGGTAAATAAAATAAAAAAAGAGAGTTTCATAACTATTTGGTACATGCGATTACTAAAAGGGCTTGTAGCCTAGCGGTACCAAGGTATGTTTAAAAAGTGTTCCGAGTTCTAGTCTCATCCTGATAAATAAATTAAAATCTAAATAAAATTCACATCTCAATCATAATAATCAAAGAAGGGAGAATATATGCAAGTGGGTCGAATTATACAATTAATTAAGTTCACTTTATTTTTCTTTACATTCAATCCAAGAATGGAATATAATTAAAGTCTATATACGCATGTTGAGTGAGGGAGGGAGGGAGGAATTTAAATGGTTCCTTTCGTATAACCAAATATATACTTTTTCATTCTTTTTATATATGTTTTTCGATGCCAAATTGAAAAATTCGAAAATAGATCGATCGAGAGGATGTGTGTATTATATTATATATATATATATATATATATATATATATATATATATATATATATATGCTCATGGTATGAGGCAGTAAGAGATACAAAACTATTTCCCTCTCCTTTTTCTGTTGACACATTTTTTTTTGTATTTTGGTTATATGAAATCTTAAAATTAAAATCATGAGTTCATTTTTGTATCAAAAATATTTCATTGTTGTAGTTGCAAAGAACTAGACAGCTTAATCATGACGATGAAGATGAAGAAAACGATGAGGATGATTTTGCGCATCTTCACCATCATCATTTTCATTTTTGTAGTCTACATAGGTTGGTTCTATTTTCATTTATGGATTTACATGCACGTAGTATCGACATTTATTGCATTAGAAGATTTCTAAATCCACAAATGCGATAAATGTCGATATAACGTGCATGTTGATTTATGCAACTTTAAAGAGAGAGCCATTTACGCCCATCTTCCTGAGTGCAAGTAAGCAATCTTTTCTTCTTAATTATTATTTTAGTTTCTGTGAAGATTATGTTAGTTTAATTTCCAGTATATCATTTTATCGGGGGATATTGGATTTAAATAATCCTAACTTTCACCAATTGACCGATAACATTCCCAACTTTCGATTTGTACACCATCACTCCCAACTTTCAACTTATTGGCCAATAACATTCCTTAACTAACTGAATCCTAACCCAGTTAGTTTTTGCTGATGTGGCCCCTTTTGCTGATGTTGCATATGATGTGGCAGCCAACGTAGCATTTTTGATGACTTGGCAGCTGATGTGGAAGCTGACATAGCGTTTTTGATGACATGACAGCTGACATCAGCTAACTGGGTTAGGGTTCAGTTAGTTAGGGAGTGTTATCAGCCAATAAGTTGAAAGTTGGGAGTGCTGGTGTACATATCGAAAATTGGGAGCGTTATCGGCCAATTAGTGAAATTTGGGTTATTTAAATCCAATATCTCTTTTATCGGGCCTTGGCAAAACTTCTAAAAATTTTAAAGATGACGAATTTCTGAATCCGCTCCACTAACAATTTCATGTTTAAGGTGACAACCTTTTGAAGCGGCGTCGTCATATGTCAAATAAAAAAAAGAGTTGATTGGTAAATAATATGATGGTAAAAAACATCATTTGGTAAAATTCTACACAATCCCGTGACGCATGTGTGAAAGTAATCATGAGGGTACCATTTTACATGTGTGTTGCCGATATGTTTGATGGAAAATGTTCCTTTGCTCTTCAATGAATGGTGCGCCAAGCTACGTACCCTTGGAATTACATGAATAAAGATCGAAGTTTCAAAGCTTGGTTTGGGAGAGATGACGCGAGTTCAATTTTAGAGACGTAGTGACTTAATCATGTAACTTTATTTGTTTTTCCGGTTATTTCTGTCTCTTTGTACTTTGTTTTCGGGTTTTACAGCTTGTCTGGCCCTTGTTTTGTAATCATAGAAGTTTCGCTATTCAAGAAAAAAGGTACATTTTTTAGGATGGGATGAAAAATTCACGATGCTCGAAATGTATTTCTGTAAAAATGGTGCTCGAAATGTGCTTCTTCTATCTGCCTAGTGTGCAAGGAAAGAGGATCTTCCGGTTCTAAGCAGCACATAATACTTGTGCCAATGCATCAAGTTGCATAATTTATTACAAGATTTACTCATGAATGCTCAGGCCCTTTATATCGAATCTTTTAATTCTGGGATAATGGCAGCAAAATCGCGATTTGATAAAAGACTTCAGATTCCTCTTATTACTACGATTAATCTAAAACAATTACGTCTAAAAAGGTCACCTCAACATGTAAATACGTTAAAAGATGCAAGATAAATAAAAAGAGTACACTGGTGGAACACAAAAGGAATGACCACAAGGAAATATTCCGAGTGGGAACTTTTCGATGAGGTCACACATCTTGGATTGCTCCCACCCAAATACAGGTTCTCCTCTCATCCAACCAATGTGCCTAAAACATATTGAGGTCGGAAATATCTCATTTTAGATGGAATGACGTGGTATTTGGCGGTGATGAAACATTTTCTCTCTAACGCGTTTACTAGAAGTCAACAAAAATTGTATTTAAATGCATACAACCTCCTAGATCATATTCTTAAAAGGTTGTAATAATATGGGTTTTGTATAATCAATGCTCTCCGTTTAGGAAAGCTTTTGGCAACAAGTCGGGTTTTATATCGGATAATGGATCAACAACATAGTCGTTATGAGAAATGCCAGGTGATGTCATTGTCTACCACGACTCTTTCCTGCAGAGGTAGTGTGGTATCGCAACCATGGCAATATCAAACGTCATTGAGCCGTAGCTACGGACCCAGGAATCCATGTGCCAGTTGAATGATACGTATTCGATGAACAGTAAACGGGCTCGGCTACCAGTCCAAAAAATAAACAATCCTGTTGATGAGTAAAACTGATATAGCATTTGATCATGAATTCATTTTTCGTATTAGATCCAAAATTAGGCTTTTCATTGGGCCCACAAATAACGCTTGAAGAAGTCAGAAATCTGCTGAACAGAAACACATTTCAAAAATATCCAAGTTATGCTGAGTCACTAGACGAACCAGTATCAAACGGCTTGTAGTCTATCGTGTTCAGTAAATGTGTTTCTGAGGCGCTTCTGATCTCACGGTGGATATTAGCGTAGATTTAGAAGTGTAAATTTAGTCGGTGTGTGAGTTAACCATAGGCATTGCCGTATAATAGATGGATTACATGTTTGGAGGATAACTTTTAGCAAATCCACCTCAATAAAATTCAAACAAAAAAAAGTAAGAAAAAACAGAGAAATAGCTTTAAGGGCCTTTAGCAACTGTTAATTTAGGGTCTTCCAGTTTTAACAATTTAAGTTTTATATGACAAGAAATTATGGTCACAAGCAATTAGGGGCGACAATTCCTAACACAACCCAAAAACATAACCGAAAAAAACAAATTTCGGTTTAGCAAGCAATAACAATTCCTGACACAAGAATTACCGAAGAAACCAACAACGGGCAAGAGTTAAAGCTTTCATTAAAGAGTTACCCGTTACATGATAATGATACATGCATGAACACGACCTCTGTAACCCAGAAATCACAAGGCATTCAAGAGGTCCGGTTTCACGACGGATTATGACAACAAACGTCAAATATGTCCCTTTAATCTCACTAAAGTTAAGTTCTCAACATTCCTAATTCTTTGACAGGTTACAAATAACAAATTACAGAAATGTTCCTTCAGTAAAAACGATCATCATTGGCGGCACCACCACTTACTCTATCTTTATCTCCTCCCACGTAGGCTTCACCTTGCTAGCGGCTTCCACCACCGGACATCCGTTCTCCGCTGCTGTCTCTCCTGCTGCTTCTGTTACAGGTACAGCTTCTTCAACGGCGGGTTCGGTAATTACCACCTCTGGCGGGGGCGTTTTCGGGTTTTCAAGCACTTCTTCGTTAACGTTAACGTCTTTTGCAGCCTCCTTGCCTTTTAACTCTTGTTTGTCAACTTGTTCAGTTACAGGGTTAGATACTTCCTCTGGAAGGGGCACTTTCGGTATTTCACACGTTTCTTCATTCACCTCTTTCTTTGACTCGATTTTTACCTCATTGACTGGTTCAGCTACTTCATCCGCCAGGGGTATTTCTGGTATTTCACGCTTTTCACCAGCCTCTTCTTTCGGCTTCTCGTCATCTTTCTCAGTTTCCTGCATTTCAACATCTTCTTTCTCTTTCTTGTCTTTCTTTGCAGACGTCAACTTTCTACGTTTTTTGACCGGCTCGGGTTCGGCTGGTGGTGGGGTTGACTTTGCCTTCTCGCTGATCCGTGTTGACCGTCGTGGAGTCTCACCGCTTCCCCAGTCAAACTCCGAGATCTTGGGCCCACCAGGGTGTGATTTCAGGTACTGCTCTAACTGCTTCTTGTTTGTAATCTCTTCCCCTGTTGGTGCCGTGAACACGGTCTCGCTCTTCTTTGGTGTCCCTCCTTTCTTTAGCACGAACTATATATATATACATGATAAGGGTAATTTAGGTATTTCACAAAATCATCTCACACTACCCGTACATTAAAAAAAGAGAGCTCGACAAGAAGTCGGTTGTTTCAAGAAACGAAATGATTCAGAACCGAAGCTCAAATGGTACCCACTACATACTATGAAGCCTGACCCATGACCCGTAAAACTAACCCGTAACACTGATTTCAATTAAACAAGTTAACACATTATGCATTGAAAGCTTATGATTTGGGGAAATATGAAATTGCCCCTAACCGTAAAACCGAAATTTCACCAAAAGCAAAACCTTTGACAGATTCATTAAATATAAAAAAAAAGCCCATAAATTTACATAACCAAGACCTAAACTTTACCAATCTTTAACCCTAAATATGCCCATACAAACCAAAGTTCATATCTTTTTTAACAAATCAAAGGTTAACAAAACCGAAAATGTAGCAGAAAGTACCCAACCCACATAATTAAACTTTAAAAAAAACCCTAAGCAACCCATGTTTTCCCCAATTAATCAAAACCCACAAAATTTACCCTATCAAGAACCGTAATCCCAATATTAAACAACAATGTATGCAAAGAATGAAAACAATCACATGAATCAAACCCTAATTCAAAAACCCCAATCTGTAATACCCAAATTTCATCAAATTAACAAAAACCCACAAAAAAAAACCCTAATTTTTGAAAAACCCACAAAAAACCCCCTATTTTTTTAAAAAACCCACAAAAAAGAAACAAAATTTCAACACAAAACACTAAATTTGAACCATTTAAAGCACACTTATAACCTCAATTCAAGAAACTAACAAACAATGTGACCACAAAAGCTAGCATAACATATATTATTAATATTCAGTTTAAGATGAAATGTAGAGAGAGAAAGAAAGAGAGAGAACCGTTTTCTTCCAGCCAGAAGGTGCAGGAAGCTCCATTGAAACAACCTCATCGTTCAGACCAGAGCTCGACATTTTTCAGAACAAAAAACCCTAAAATTCACAAGAAAAAGGTCTGTGATTGATGAAGATAGGTGTGTGTGTGTGTTGTGTGTGTTAGAAATTATGAAGTGTAGTATAATGGGTCATGTATGCATAGGTTTCTCTCTCTAGAAATGCACTCTACCTGGTGATTCTCTCTCTCTTGACTCTTGTGTTTGAAGAAGTTTTAGTCTTCAAGCTGAAATCTATGGTAAGATGTGTGAATATTTATTAAAGTATGATGTCTATGCCCCTTGGAGAATAATTAATTTCATTGAATAGTCCCTGTAATTAATGGTATCATGTTAACTCTTGCCGGAAAGGCGACCCTTCGTTGGGTCAGGTGTTGAAGCTCTCACCTTGCAAAGTACCAACGTCCAACTAGGGGTGCTAAACAGGTCGTGTTCGCGGGTTGGCGGGTTCAACTCAACAACGCCGAACCCGAAAATCGTATCATATATATGAACCCGAACACGACCCGAAGTTTTGTGGTTGACCCGAACACGACCCGTTTAACCCGAATTTTTTAATTTTTTTTCTAAAACTAATATATTAAAATTAAAAATTACTTAAAAAACACAAATGTATATAATAATATCATATTTAAATTATAAAATCTATGTTAATTTCTCCTTTTAAATTATAATCATGGCATAAAATACACGCCCCATTTAATTTATGAGATAAAATATATTGTAAAAAAGTATAATATAGTATAAATGTGTTAAACGGGTCAACCCGTCAACCCGACCAGGTTGACCCGAACCTGACCCGTAAACCTAAACGGGTTCGCGTGTTCAACCCGAAACTGACCCGAACCCGTTTAGACGAAACCTAAACCCGCGAATTTCGTGTTAGGTTCGTATCGGGTTTCCAGGTCGTGTCAGAAATTCACACCCATACGTTCAACGAGCCGACAATTGATAGCTGTTTGTCACGACTACTGCAAAAAAAGTGACTGTTTATTGGTTCAAAAGTCCTCTGTTGTGTACTTTGAGACCCCTCTCTTCAAAGGCAGAAGAAAAACATCATATTTGAATGATTTGGAAATGAATATCAAAAAAGGTTTAAACGTTACAAAAATCGGTAAATGGAATTTAAATAATCCAAACCATTACCTGCTGGCAGATAATAATTCATACTTAAAATGTGATGGATGACAATACTTTCACTTTGGTTGTCAGCCGCAATTCCAACATAAAGAAGAAGTAACTTTGTCTACTACTAACTTTTATTTATGTTGTTTCAAAATTATTTACAACATTTTGGTTGATGTATAATTCGTGAATTATTTATTAGGGCAAACAAAGTTACTTTTTTTTTATTATAGTAAAGTGCAGTTTTATACCTTGGGGTTATACCCCGGTATCAACTTTAAACTCTATTTTAAAAATCGATCAACTTTACATCCCGCTATTTCCTGATTGAATCAATGTTGGACCATGAACCTAAACGATGTCAAAGTCAACTGTTAGCCACTAACAGTTAATTGGTAAAATGGAGAAAACCCGATGCCGGCCACCACTCTCTGGCGGTGCCATTGCGACCACTCTGATTCACTTCAGCGCTGTGTTTCCAGCCACTTCGATTCACGCATGGTTCTGTGAAGATCAGCTCCTTCTAAGGTATGTAGAACCAATCTCAAGTCTAATAATTCTGGTGTTCAATACCCACTTGCAGAATTGGTTTTAATGGGGGATAAATGGAGGAAATTGAAGGCCACTTTAGCGACGGATTAGTGTGTTTTGTGACGGTTGATGCAGACGATTCTCCGCCACATTCCGGTGGGTTTTTTTGTTGATGTTTTGCTATCTCCGAAGTCAGTTACTCATCTGACGCTCCTCGTTTACGCCTGTCTAAAAGCTTCAACAGATGGTATTTGTTGCATCTTCTAGTACAACCATTTGTTCTTTTGCATTTGGGTATGGTAGAATTGTTGCATCTTCTTTTATAACCATTTGGTGTTAGATTGTGTATGTAGAAGAGGGGTTGATGGTGTTAGGTTGTGTTTGTAGAAGAGGGGTTGATGGTGATTATTGTATCTATGATTGTCAGTTAATGGTGATTTCTATGATTAAGTACTGAGAGGGGTTAATGATTTAGGGTTTTAATTCTAGAAGGGTTATAAACGTCATTTCACACAATACTAACAGTCAAACTACCATTGACTTGACAAAGGGTCCAACATTGATTTAATCAGGAAATGACGGGGTAAAATAGATCGATTTTTTAAAGAGTTAATTACACGGATAGACCTTGTGGTTTATAGCTAGTTTCGCCTTTGGGTACTAGCTTATTTTTAACAGGTTTGAGGCTTGTGATTATCAGTTTGTAATGAGTTTGGGTATTAACACTAACTTCTATCAATTTTTCTGTTAAATCTGAGTAGAATGACTAAAATACCCTTTTGTAACTATAAGAACCATTTATGTAATAAATCAATGTTAATTATAGGGACCATTTGTGTAAGTTCTTTATTTTTTAAACTAACATAATATTATTACATAAATGGTCCTTGTAGTTACAAAAGGGTATTTTTGTCATTCTACTCAAATTTAACAGAGCACTTGATAGAAATTAGTGTTACTACCCAAACTCG
This sequence comes from Scalesia atractyloides, assembly GCA_947069175.1. Classification (NCBI taxonomy): domain Eukaryota; kingdom Viridiplantae; phylum Streptophyta; class Magnoliopsida; order Asterales; family Asteraceae; genus Scalesia; species Scalesia atractyloides. Next base: position 2,589,362 of record CAMTDV010000011.1, on the reverse strand, counting down.
TTACAAATTGATCATCACAAGCCTCAAACCTATTAAAAAATAAGTTAATAGGCAAAGGCAAAACTAGCTATAAACAACAGGGTCCATCTGTGTAATTAACTCTTTTTTAAAATAGGATGTAAAGCTGATACTAGAATATAACCATAGGGTGTAAAATTGCAGTTTACTCTTTTTATTAGGATAGGACTACCATCGGCAACGAAAGTGAAAGCTAGAAGGTTATAAAATCTATCAAATTAAATATGAAAGAAAGCAATCTAAAAATACAAAAGCACACAAATTAAAGGAAAGTAAAACTGAAATTGCATAAAAGTTTATTTTGATACATTACCATCTTTTTTTTGAATGGTGAATGTTATTTTTTTACACCAATAATTCTCAATTATTTTTCTTTACTCAGATTTAAACATAAGACATTCCCTTTAAGAGGTATGTGCATCTATCAAGTAGGCTACCTTATATTGGTCATTAGCATTTGTAGTTAAATAAAGTCAAATTATAGGGTTAAAGATTCTTGTAGACCTAAGTTTGGTGGCTATTGATTGGAGAAGTAAAGGTTGAGGGACCAATTGTGACATAAAATGTAAGTTTAACTCTAGAAACTTAAGTTGTTGACCAAGTCAACACATTATTAAGGTATTGTTGACCTAGACCAACCTACGCATACTTCTACCTAGGATTCAGGAACATGGTAGTGGCCTGTGGGAATGGAATTAAGTCATAAAAAGTCAATTCATTCATTATTAAGTGAGTTTGAAACCTCAAATATGAATTTTGGTTGATAAAGAATCATTATTATTTAGACACAACACCCTTTTCTTTTTTATATTATACTATATAACATTATTATACTAACAATTTATTTGATTATTTTTTTATTTAAAATGTAATTATTAGAAATTGTTAGCATCTCATGATTTAACTTTCCGTTTTTCTATTCATTGATGTATACATACTTAAAAAATTCCCAATGCAATGATCAATATTTGATACATTTGAATTAAAATCGCATCATGCAATGATCACTCATACTTCACTAATAGTCTTTTATTACAATGGCATTATTTGCTAAAATAGGTTGGTTAAGTTTAGTTCTACTTAAATTATACATATAATAAAATAAGTAATTCTTATAAAACTTGATTTTAAAGATGAATTTCTTTAATCATCTTGTCTTATGTGGGATTTAAACATCAAACCTCCAAACCTAGGTGGTCCTAAAGGTTTTGTCTTTACCAATAGGTCACCAACCTCATTGGTTCGTATACAACTTGATAACTCATAATGAAATCGGATGGGTCAACACCATCCAACACTGATGCGTGTCACCGACCATTTTCACCACCACCTACCGGTCATATCACACAACTAACGTCACCAGCACAAGCGGCGCCATCACGCCACCACAAGCGTTATTGTGTGTCACTGTTGCAATTGTTGCCTCAACTAGCCGACGTAAAACAAATGTAGTAAATAACCACTTTCCACACAAACTCATTTTCTGTTGTCATCTTAGTGAAATAAGGTTATCTGCCCCTCACATGAAGGGCAATTAAGTCATTTTACCTCACCTTCTTCCCAAAACCTAATATAAAACCCCACGATCATCTCTTACACTTCAAACCTTCTCTAGACGCTAGGTTCATTCAAATAAAAAAAATCCTTAACTTCAATCCCACGATCGAAGATGTATACTACAGATATGAAAGATAAGCTATCATACGCACATCTTGGACTTTAAGAAATCCAGGTAGAAGGTTTTACGAGTGTCCTACAAATTGTGGTTTTATTGTTTGGTGTGAAATTGAACGTTGCCAAAGATCAAAGGGCATTATCTCCGGTTTGTGAGGTCTAGGAACGAGGTTGAAATCCAAAATTAGAATTTAGCTTTACAGGTCGAAACAAGTGCAGATCAAGCAAAAAACCTGAGAAAAAGCTTCTCATTAGCTGGATTTTCTTTTTTATTGTTGCATTTATTTTTATAATTTTCACATTTCATATGTAATGCAACATGTACTTTTGTAATTATAGGGGTTTAAATTAATGTTAATTGTTACTAATATATATATATATATTTTTTTGTAAATTGTCAATACAATGGCTAACCAAAATACCAATAGATCAAAAGTATCAATACAGTGGCTAATTGAACACATTTGATGTTAAAATTGTCAATATAGTGGCTGCAAATATGTCTTTTACATCCATACATAAATCAAACATCCAAACATAGAACAAACTGTATGTGACTTAATGTGGCTGTATATGTGGTTTTTACATCCATACATAGATCAAACATCCATACGGCAATGTCTCAAACCACTGCAAATGTGGCTCCAAACACAACCAAACATAGATCAAACATAGGTGCATTCATAACATCCAAAATTCGAAGCATCCTAATAAAAAGACATAGTTTTACCAGACCAAAAGACAGTTTTAACAAACCAAAATACAACATAGTATTAACCAACAAACTCTCAAACATCCTAAGATTGTTCTTGTCCCTTGCAGGTCTTGCTATTGTGCCATGTTTTGCTACACTTTAGACAAGTCTTTATGGTCCCCCTATTTGATAGTCTTTCACATTTTGTTGCCTCTTCCAGTTCAACAGTTGACTTCTTTCTGGCCTTTTTAGGCCTACCAATAGGCTTACGATGTGTTGGTGGTGTGATAATGATGGTATATCAACCTCAGGCCACAATGTCCTACCATTAATTAATTGGGTAATTTTGAACTTGTACACCTACTTCCATCTGTAAATGGATACATACATGTCTCTTGAAGGAATGTTCCTTGACTACCAAACATATTCTATTCCATATTGCAACCATTGCATGCTTGTAGGGCATCCATGTAATCTTCCATTTCTTGCATGTACAGATCTCCTACTCGTATCCACAACAGAGTCATAACCAACTGGGCCACTAACATGCGTAAGAGTGTATATAAAAGGTGGTATATTTTAGTCGGTTTTTATACCGGTTCAAGTTTTAAATTCAGGAAACACGATGAGATACTATCACTCTATAATTCACGCTAGGGCAAGTGCACTCATCATAGGCGTAATGTAGTGATGGTAAATATTGGTTATCCAAGGATACAATAACTTTTAATTGCGAGTTGTTATCAATATCTAATCAAGCCAAAAGAAAAGTTGTTTTTGTAATTCTTAAAAAAGAAAAAACATAAAAAATAATATAAAAGATAATTTGGTAATCACATTTAAGAAAAGGGGTGTTTGGGATATTTGTTACCTCTTGATGCTTTGTGAACTAAATTTTACCATGGATCACAAGAGCTCACTGTTTAAAGTAAGTAGTTGTATTCTGTTAACGCCATAAAGTCCCGGAGTTCATGGTTAGTACCCTTTCACATCTTAACCATATTTGATGGAATCAAAAGGGAAACCCTCCACAAGGTCGGAATCAAACCACAACGATACCATCAATTTAGCAGGGAAACTTATACCATTGTGGTTTCTTATTAAGTAAAAATAGTCATAAGGGGTTTGTATGACCCATCAATATGGACCTCTTGGCTTGATCCTATCTCCTAAAGAGTAGTGACAATAATATAAACCATGTCCTCGGCGTCTTGATCTTATCTCCACACTTTGGTAAGAATTCACCAAACTCTAACCCTCTTTCAAGCAATTAACATGTTTGACTCGCATAGACAAAGAAACACATGAATGTTTTGAATTAACAAAACACAAGGTTATTAGTTTGTTTTTAAGGTATCGATTCGGTTTGATACAATCCCAACACACAAAATAAATAAATAAATATGAAGCAATTCATTTTAGCAAACTTTAGCTAGCTCTTTGCGATCATATTTTGATTGAGGGCTTTATTAATACTAGAAGGGTAAAATCATTTGTCTTCATAAATATCGCACCTCTCTTTTATTCCTCACCCTATAAACCTAGTTACAGAACTAAATATGATCAAATTGAAAATTGAACAAAAACAACCGAACCTAAAGTACTTACATGTAACCCGACAACACATGTAAAGAGAAAAAAAAATGAAAAATGAGATTGAAATCAAAATTAGACGAGAATAAATTGGATATAAATAGGATATGTGTCTTTCTTTACTCATCTAAATATATTAAAAAAAGTTAGAACAAATCAAAGAAAAAAACAAACAAATGTTGCAATACACCAAAGTATAATCAAAAACATGTGCAAAATATGCAACAATGCATATACGAAATTATTCTAGTAACAAGTATAGGTGTAATCACCAATAATATATGCTATGATATCAAGGCATATGAAGTGTATAGACTCATATACAATATTGCATACACTAAGTATCTTCAGTATTAGTATTACTACGTATATCCGTATAAACTTAAAGTATAATCAACCATATGTAATGTAATTACCAATGGAAACACTTTATTAAGAATGGTCATACATTGTATGTAGCAATATATGCATTAGAGCATGTGATAGTGTTTCTTGGTCTTTTAAGACTTGTGTCAAAGATACAAGAGGTTTCATAGCGACTATATGAAATGGACATTGTACCTATAGTGTCGAAGATACAAGAGGTTTCATAGAGGCTATATGAAATGGACATTGTACCTAACATGTGAGAGTGTCTCTTAGTCCACATTGAAACTTTTAAGGTTGTATCTTTTATATATCTATCTAAAATAAACTTGACTTTTGGTGAGAATTTGAAGAACTCATCTGGGTAAGTCACTTTTCTAATTTTAAATGCAATTTTCGTCCCCAATGTTTCCGGTCAGAGTCAACTTAAGTCTTCACAACGAGTTTTTTGATGACTGAGTCCCTCACTTATGCAACGTGTTACGATTTGAGCCCCTAAAGCCAACTCAGCTAGTTAAGTTAACTAAAATGTCCAATTTACCCCTTTTTCCATATCAACCACCGTCTCTATGGTTTAAAACTTATTATTCTTTAAGTCCCTGCACGCATAAGTTTTTTTACTTGCCAAATTCAAATAAAATACTTTCATTCTACGTCGCTATGGTATTTAATAAGTAGCCAAATCTATCCCCAATTGTTTCTAAAATGCGTAGTTTGCGAGTATTAATGTAAACACCTACCTTAACATACAAAAAGTCAAAAAAAATAGTTATATTACATACCAAAAGTATTAAGATAATATAATATATTAATTAACATAACACCTACAGTAAGTCATAACATATTGGCATCGGGTCAGGGCTATGGATGAAACACATGTGCCCACCCTATTGTTAAGTTGTTCCAAAACCTTAGAACAACTCGAACGTGCACCATCTAGTGGGTCAGGGTACCGATGACCCTTATCCTGCCTACAAAAGTGGTGTCGGTGACCCAGACTCCGACTATAAAGTTAAATTAATTGTACCAGGTTAAATTGTTCAAAATATTCCCAGTTAAAAAAAAACCATCAACTCGGTATTAACCAGTTCAAAATATTTCCAGTAATTAAAAAACTAATCAACCCGGATAAGAAATGACGAATTTAAAATAAATAACTCTCTATCTTATTAATTATAAAATATAACTTAAAATTTGATTACAGCTCTCTACTCATAACTCTCTTTCGCTTAATGATGTCAAACCCTAATTTGGTTTATATTAACTAGTTCTAACCGCACTCACGAAACTAGAAATTTAAAAAAAAAGAAGTATTTTCTCTAGTTTGCTAGCGTGTATCAAATTTTTAAATAGTGGATGAAGCATGATTCTTAATTTGAGTTTTCTTTAATAAAGCATTTTATAAAATGACGATTTTGTATGATAAAAATAAGTTATCTTTGCATGGTTTTAGAAAAGTTTTGAAAATTATATTATTTGGTAATTACTATATTTTTAAAAACCAGAAATTATATGATAATAAATTAGTGATTAGTTATAAATAAGAAATAAACAGGATAAATAAATAAAAGTAATTATCAATAAAATGAGTTAAAAAATAACAAAATTATTGCATTATTGCATGCTTAGCATAGTGCAAGGAGTAGAAGTGTAGAAAATAATAATCAGTGGACTAGAATAGAGATGGGCATAAAAACCGGTTCCGAACCCGAACCGGTAGAACCGAACTGGAACCGGTTCCAGTTCCTACCCGACATTAAGTAGAACCGGTTCCGGGTTCAAAATACCCGTTGGTTCCAACCCGGTTCCACAATTTTACCATTTGAATCGGGTAGTAACCGGTTCCTACCCGTACCCGGTTCCTACCCGGTTCCATCAGTACCCGGAAATGCAGTTCTAGAAGGAACCGGTTATACCGTTAAAATGTTACCTTTGGAACCGGTTATAGCCGAAAAAGTGGAGACTAACGATAGAAAGAAACACAAAAATAACAAACACAATAGAAAGAAACATTACACAAACTTTATTAAAACACCAAACCAAACGGGTTACATCAAACATTTGAAGAACCGGTGCCGGAACCTTCTCCCGTCTCATTTTTCTTTGCCTTCGTCACTGGGCAATGCCGCTCAGTGTGTTTCTTAAGGGTTGAGTTGGCTGCGGCCTTCATAAATTTTCCGCAAGCTTTGCATCTAGCCATCTCGTGGCTGTCGGACATTAAACAGAGATCAAAATTCTTCCATATAGCTGGGTTTCTTTTCGTCTCTAAGACAGTAACAACTTGTTCGTTGCTTGCCATAGGTATTTTGCAAGATTTTTGAGAAGATGATTGAGTTTGTAAGTTGATGATGGTGAGTTTGTAAGTTGATGATGGTGAGTTTGTAAGTTGAAATGGTAAGTAGGGAGGGGTTTATATAAAAAAAACCGATTTCGACGAACAGGAACCGGTTCCCAACGGTAACTTTTTTTAATCAGGAACCGGTTCTACGGTAACATTTTTATCAGGAACCGGTTATAACGGTAACATTTTTATCAGGAACCGGTTCTGAACAGTAAAAGTCAGATTTTTCGACTGTCAGGAACCGGTTCTGAACAGTAAAAGTCAGGATTTACTGTTAGGAACCGGTTCTAAACAGTAAAAGTCAGATTTTCGACTGTCAGGAACCGGTTTCTAAACAGTAAAAAATCAGATTTTCGACTTTCAGGAACCGGTTCCATACAGGAACCGGTTCCACACCATACCCGGTTCTATAATACCCGTACCCGGTTCTACACGGTTCCATATTCTTGGGTGTGAACCCGGGTAGGAACTGGACCCGGTTCCACACCATACCCGGTTCCAATGACATCCGAGCAGAACCGGTTCCGGGTTGGAACCGGTTCCGGGTAATAATAAAACCCGATTATGCCCATCTCTAGACTAGAATATTAGGAATTTTCAGAGGGCTACTTATATTGGGCTTAGTGTTAGAAAGGCCCATATAAAATTAAAATAGATCTTTAAAAGCTTTTATGACGTCTTCATCTTCTTCTTGAGTTATATGATTGTTTCTTTCTATGAAGCGTCTATGATCTATCATCACCGCTGCCAAAGAACTCCTTTCTTCTGTTTATTTCAATTACTTCACGAAATACAACTTCATTAATCAGGGTCAATCTACAAAAGGCTTCTCATTTGGATAACTTTATTAACAAAATCTTTGGAATTTCGCGATGCCTAACTTGCTAGCCAAGATGTTATCATAATGAACTTTAGTGCAACAAACGTTTACCTTGACACCTTGTCCCATTACAGACTTTATGATGAGTACCGCCAACAAATGTCAGGGCTGGCCAAAGCAAGTGCGGGGTGGACGACTGCTCTGGGCCCAAATTGAAATAAGACCCGAATATATATATATATATATATATATATATATATATATATATATATATATATATATATATATATATGTATATATTTTTTATATCTAAAAAAGAATTTTGTATGTTTATTTAAAAAAAATTAAAGGGTCTAAATTTTTTATGCCTTTTCAGAATTTTGGATTTGTGATTTTGTGGTCCAATTTACCTGGATTTGAATGTATGGAGATTTACAAATAGGGCCTAAACATTTTTTTATCTTGCAGAGGGCCAATTTTTTTTTTTTTGTGATTTTCGGAGATGGCCCTGACAAATGTTTCACTACTAAAGCTTGAAAACGCATCAAGAAACTTAAAGCAATTACGTTAACAAGCAGGAAAAAGTATAGGGAGGTTAAACAATGTTTTTTTAATTATTAGGGTTTTTAAGATGATTTAGGCTTCGTTCTCTTATTAGGGTTTCTAAACCAGTGATAATACTATTTATTAGGGTTTTTAAGATCATTTAGGCTTGGTTCTCTTATTAGGGTTTCTAAACTAGTGATAATGCTATAATAGTGTCGCCATAGTTAATATATCATTTAGGCTTGGTTCTCTTATTAGGGTTTCTAAACTAGTGATAATGCTATAATAGTGTCGCCATAGTTAACATATTTACATTAACCGTGTTCTGTGCATATGCCCTATTTATTTAATCTTAGTATTATGAAATGAAAACGTATAAATTGATCACCAGTGGTGGATCTAGAAAATCTTCGTAGGGGCAACGTTTTATAAAAAAAAGGACAACGAAATCATAAAAACGTCAAAAAAGGTCAAATTTTTTTTTCCAAAATTTACACTACAGCCGGAGCGCCAAGGGGTACCCCTTCCCCTAAGGTAGGTCCGCCCCGGTTGATCACTAAAACGTATGAAAATAACTAGTTAAGAGTAACACAAATAGGTTTGAAATTATAGTTAATTAGAGATGGGTTTCAAGAAATAGATTGCCCTAACCATTAGTTTTCTTTTCTTGTTCCTTTTTCCGGTCCCAGTTTCTTTTGGTAGGGCAAAAGTTGTATGTTGCATCAATTATCAAACTCAACATCACGACATGTTAAAATTCTAAAAAGTTTTGATCTGCAGACCACAAAATCAGGGAGTTCCTTCAGTTTTTGTTAACAAGTGTGTGTCGGATTCACGATCTAATAACAAATCCTACGTCCGTATATAAAGCTAGGTGCATTAATAATGAACCTGTTTTTGTATTATTATCTATTTATTTATTCATTTACTAGGTTATGTACTCGTGTATTACATATGTCGAACAATGTTATATAATTCATAACTCTAAATAGGTTAAACTACTATGTTTTCAAAAAAAAGTTATATTGAAATGTTGATAACAAAAATAAACATAAATGCATATTTCGGAAAAAAAGTTATATCGAAATGTTGATAACAAGAATAAACATAAATACACATTTAAAAAAATAACAAACACAAGTTATTAAAAATTAAATGATAAAAAATACTTAAAAAAAATAAAAACATAATATTTTATTTTTATTTGCCATGTACTATTCAGGGTAGTTGCATTTTAATATGTAAGTAGTTGGTTTTCCTACCTGTCTATCGTGGAGAGATCCAACATGTTCAAAATGTGTGATGACAACGATAAGCAGATAAATACTATAACATATATAAAAAAAATGTAGTAACGGTAGTCCACCCTTTTTAAAAATGAGCAATTTTAAGTAAAATTTTAATTATGATAAACCAATAAAATCTAACTCTTAATAAAAGCAAAGCGTATAAACTAACAATATTAAAGAAATAAAAAAAGGGTGAAAATCTAAAGGACTTCAAATGTTCTAATAAAATATGAGGGACCATCTTAAAATTTAAGTTATACTACATAAAACTCTAGAAGTTAATTAAAATAAAAGTAATTTTAAAAAAGTTAAGAAAGATAAGTTCATAACTATATCGGATCTTCTTAATATGTTTTTTTCCAATATTAAAGTAACAACTAAATACTTCAATTGAAATTTGAATAATCAATAAATAGCTTTACCATATTTTCTTTTAACATATAAAAAACGTAAAAGTAATTATTTTATCGAAGTCTTTCAATCTGTGCATTAGATTAAAGTAGGGGTATGCAAAAAATCGAATTAATCGAATCATAGCTGAATTAACCGATAAAACCGAATCGAAAAAACCGGATCAAATAAAAACCGGTGGGTCAGTTAATGGTTTTTTTTAAAACCGAAAGTAGCGGGTCGGTTATGGTTATCAATGTTTCCATACCCACTATAACCGAACCGAACCGACATGTAATAAATCTTTGTAGGATTTAGGACTTTTCACATTTTTTTTTAATATTTGATGTTTTTGATTAAAGACTTTTAGCATTTATGGGTTTAATATTTAATGTTTATGATTAAATTTTTTTAGTATTTATGGTTTTTTTCATATCATTTTGCAATTTGGTTGAATGTTTATTTGAATTTATGGAATATATCATATCACTTTATATATTCGGTAATAATCGGTATTAACATTATAGATTATATGTATTTTTAATACTATGTAATATACTAATATATACAAATATACAATACCAATTTATTCCATGTTAAAAAGAATTAATCTATTTTTAGCTAGGCTAAATACACGGTTAACCACCCACAACCGACCCGCTTATAACCATCAAAACCAATTAACCATAATTGCTATAACCGATTGGTTATGGTTATGGTCATCCATTAACCGACATCATAGTTATGGTTATGGTTTTAAACCAAAACCAACTCAAACCGACCCATGCACACACCTAATTAAAAGTCGTGCAGGTTAACATTACATATTATATATACTACGCACTCAAGTTAATTTAAACATTAAAACTGAATTTTTTAAAGAACAAACAATTAAGGACATCAAGTTAATTGTAGTAAAGGTAGATTATATCCTTCATTCTGTAATTAAGGTAGATTGAAAATTTGAAGGGATGATCGAGAGAAAAAATAAAAGTGATTGGATAAACACAATTAATTAATCGGTTTCTCAATGAATTCATGTGTCCACTAAACACTTTTTTTATTATATAGTATACATTCAAGATTGTAGGTTGTTATTATACATTTATTGTTTTCCACTCCAGTTTTTGCACCTAATTTCCTCCTGTTTCGATTGCCCGGTGGGCAAGGGGGTATCAGATATAAATATTATTGGGTATGGTTTATTTTTATTATCTCTACAATAATATCACTTTTTATTAGGTTTCCTTTATAATTATCCTAATTTGTATTGTGATTATATTTTATATTTTCTTTATAGCTATTATCACCGTGTTTTTATATATAATTAATTAATATTATACATGATATCTTACGGTGTTACAGGATTTCCATTATTCTATAAATTACTTGTATGTGAAAATTAACACATACTCTAGATAATCATTCAATGAATTATTATACTTAAGACCAGGGGCGGACATACCTTATATACGCAGGGGTAGCCTCTGTTACCCTTTGGTGCTCCGGCGGTAGTGTAAATTTTGGAAAAATTTGACATTTTTTGACGTTTTTTCGATTTCGTGACCTTTTTTTTATAAAACGTTACCCTTACAAAAAATTTTTAGATCTGCCATTGCTTAAGACTTCCGATGAATGGTCAGGCATTCACATTAGTTATTTTGATAATTAAGGTTTACATTGTTTTTCACACTACTTTGGACAAAGACTACCGGAATGTGATGGTGTTGGAGGTCATGTCATATTCGATGCAATATTTTGTGTGAACTTAAAGTGATGTCAAGTGTAGATGGTGTATACTTTGGCATTTTCTAATGGTTTAGTCTCTTCATATTTGACTACTTTTCTAATGGTCATTTCTTGATGTTGATCCACTGAACTTTAAAACGGCCAATGTTAATGCATCCATATATTTTTTTTAACTCACACCTTGGTGACTTCTAATCTCACATATTTTTAAACACTAATCAGCCTACTTGTTCATTTACAATCATTCCAGTTGACAAGAGTCTGAAAATTACAAGACACACACACCCAAAAATCGAAAAACAAGTCTACTGTCTTTTATTTACTTGTTTAGAGTACCATTTTAGATGTTTAATTCCCCATGTGAAATTTATACTCCAATAATGTACAATTCGCATCTTCTGTTTTGAAAAAAAAAGTACTAGACTTTTATCACTAGGTGTAAACGCATATGTCTCAAAGGATATGATGTGGTGGTAAGGTGTCTCCCTCTTATAATGTGCACTTATAAGAATATATAAGAGTAGGTTAATTTGCCGTTCAAGAAACAAAAAACCCTATCACCAAGGGCTAAATCTTTTGAGATCATCTGTTTATTAAGAATAAACTCACTGCTTGACACTTATAACTTCACTTACCAAGTGGTACTACCTAACTAGCACAAGTATTATCGTGTTCAGGGTGATGGGTTGAATCAGACAAAAATCCATATATAACACATGTATTTGCGAGTTAACATAGAAATGACTCGTTTAATTAACCCGATTTATTTTCATATTACTACTATAAACTTGTAAACTAACATCCATCAAGATATATAAAACAATTTCACTTAAATTACCAAAAAGCGTGCACACACGCATCCATTTCTCTTTTGCCATTAAACTTTGACATAGTAATAAACACAACGAAACTCGCGAAGCTAACCCGAGATTTACCTATTTGTCTAAACATATTTACAAGATCGATTTGGATTTGATCTAGACCCGTTTAAGTTAAATATAAACCCGTAAATTGCGTGTTAATTCGTGTCGTGATTTTGGTTAGGTAGCTCTCATGTAGTATGATTGAATGAAAACCAAGTTCAAAACCCTCGTTTATCTTGAAAACTTCGTGAGATTATGGGTTAAGCTTGCTTACATAATTATTAAGAGAATAGCAAAATAGTACGCTACAATGCTATATTACCTAATTCATCTTTTTTTACTAATTTAACCTTCAAGAGTTGAATGTTTATTTGAAGTCTTCGTCGTTATATTAGTAAGTTTGCACAATCACATGGAAGTGTGGTGCATGTGGTCACTAAGGCACCAATAATTCGGGAAAACACTTGACCATATATTACTCCAGACAAAGAAAAGGACTTGGGCCAATAACAAGATAACCCCTTCCCCCTTTAACACCTTTGTCATTTTCACAATTTTGAGCTGGAAATTTTCCTTTTCCTCATTTTAACAACCCTAAACAATTACATGTTATTGTTATCAATCTCAAATTGCGTTTTGTTATTATGATTATGATGTTCTTGGGGGAGTTCCATCATAACAATATATATGAAATATCCGATTTGATCACGTTTTTGGCCAAAGGCACACTTTATGGCCATTTCAAATCTCATATTCTCACGAATATGTCTTGAAGAGCTTTGTGTGGAAATCACAATAAGGACCCAACCTTCCCTCTCGCATGTGCGAGTTTCACTAGTTTCATAGCAAACTGATCATATAATTCGTTTCACTCAGTGTGTAATGAACATTCCTTTTTGGCATAGTCTGTTATTCTCAGTGACAACCCCCCAAACAAATCATCTGTCTCGCGGCACCACGTCAAGTCACGTCATGTGCCACCTTGAGTGACGATATCGGCCATGAGCATTATGTATCAATCATGTACTTCCCCTCATATAAATACTAGAGTTACCATTATGGAACCAAAATAAATAAATTGGGAGTTACCATTAGTAATCCATAGGTAATGGTTCACGGGGAAAGGGGCATGGGTAAGAACATCACGACGTATCAACAATCAATATGTTCATGGCTCATTAATAGACTTTTCATCTATAGAAAATGTTGATAGACAACGTGGCAATATCCCTACTATATTAGCAAGCGATTTTTCACCAACAATATCTCATGGACGGATCATTGATGGTTTTGTCTATAATAGATAGCTAATTTTTTATCTAAAATATTAGTAATTTTATGTTGCTAATTCCAATAAAATGAAACTAAAAGTCTCATCTTAACCAAAAGTTTAGTAATATACAATATATGTTTATATACTAAGAAACTATCTAGATAAGTAGAGAATGGTATTCGCCAACTTGATATCAATAATGCTTTTCTCCATGTAGAGCTACCTTAAATTGTGTATATGGCTTACTCTCTCGGCTTTGTTGATCTGACTCATCCTTACCATGTTTTCTTTTTGAAGAAGGCCATTTATAGTCTGAAAAAGGCCCAAGAGCTTAGTTTCCAAAGCTATCTACGACCCTTGCTACATCCGAATTTCCTAGTATGTCTAGAACACTTCATTATTTGTTTATTATTGTGAATCGGTTAAGTGTTATATTCTTGTGTATATGATTCGGTTACTTTCTATATTCTTGTGTATATGGATGGCACTTTCGTTATAATTAGTTCCCGCAACTTTCGTGACTGATTTTATTGGATGCTTCATATCCCTCAATTTTCATTCAAGGATTTAGGTCATTTGAGTTGCTTCTTAAGGGTATAGGCTTCTTGATCCGAAGATCTTCCTCATACGTCTCAATTTTGGTGATTAGATGATCTTCTACAATACATTAGTCTCTGTCAAGGTCGTCAGCTTTGTTGGTACTCTAGTCTACCTATGCATGATCCCTAGCTCTACTCGAGCATTGTTAGTGTTCTTCCTTATCTTGCCTTAACTCATATAAGGATCACTTATTAATAAGATTTTCCAGCTTCATACACCTATTGAATGCACCTAAGTTACCGTCAAGCAAATTCTTTGGCATCTTAGGGGTATATCTCTCACGGGTTGACTGTACGCATAGCGTCTAGCCTTACTATTCATGTTTATGAAAATTGTTGACTGGAAGGATGCCCGGGTTCCATAGGTTAGTGTGTGTTTCTTGGGTCAGCCTTATCAGTTGGAGCTATAAAAACAAACTATTGCTCACTCCAAAATCGAGTTCGGGTATTATGTTGTAATATTGTTGATAATCAATGATTACTTCTTAACTTAATAAATTACATATACCTCTTACCAGTCCAACATCCCTTTGGTGTGATAACATTAATGTTACATACATACTAAACAATCAATCCGTATTTCATCAGTGTTCCTAACATCTTGAGTTTATGATATGTGCATAAATGTCAGGTCAAGGAAAGCTTGAAACTTATGTAATAGACCAATTCATGTCAACTAAAGGTTATACACACCGGTTCTGCTATTCTTGCGTGAAGCAACATGTAGAGGTGAAATTGCTTAACGGTGTGTTACCAACATGTTATTACTACATAGACATAGAATGCATGAATGTTTTGATCTAACAAAACACAAGGTTATTAGTTTGTTTTTAAGGATTTAGAAAACTCACTTTCAATATAGTACTTAGCAATTAAATTCATTAACACACACACTGTTAGCCATAGCTTGTTTAGTTAACTCCCCATCAAGGGGTTGCTCCCCCTCCCCCAAACACCCATAGGATCCTTAGCCACTCATGGATTCAAAGATAGATTTTAACAAACTTGGAAAGATTGTATTAATCATCATAAGATTGATAATTACTTAATATTGTTCTTAAAGTTCTTAATGATTACAAAAACCAAAAGAAAACGGGTAGAATTAGAGTGTGTTATGGAAGGTAAGGAAAGGATCGAGAAATTGAAATGGAAAGTGAAACTTTTCTTTTATAGAATCTGACAATGAGGCACGACTCGTGCTTGGGAGGCATGACCCGTGCTTGGGAGGCACGACCTCTTCCTGGACAAATCTTGGCGAATCTGACTGGTATCTAGGCATGGAGCGTCGTACTGAGACACGACCCTTGGTCAGCTCTTACGGGTCCATTAGATCTTCAAAAATATTCAGAAGATTTTTTGTGGTTTTGTGGTTGAGACATGGGGTGTGTACAGCCTTCAGTTGACACTAATTGGTCTATAGATTTATCCTCTATGCGTATTACACGAATTGGTCTATAGGTTTGGTTCGGGAATTCGGGTTTGGTAAAGTCTTACCGAAGCATGGATATAATATCAAAGAGCCAAGGACTTAGCTTATATTATCGTCACTACTCTTGGGAAGATAGAATCAAACCAAGAGGCCCATAATAATTGACAGTATGAACCTCTTATGACTACGTTTTACTTAATACTAATCCAATATGGTTGACATGTGGGGAGGCCACTAACCATGGAGCCCAACAACTTTATGCATTAACATAACACACCTACTTACTAGGTCTTAAAAGAATGGCTTTGATGAGTTGTCTCGCAGAGTACTCAAAATAACCTTCCAAAGAAAAGACGTATGGTGGTCGTCGAAATTGAGCTCTTGTAATCCATGACAAAGCTTAGTTAACAAAGCATCAAGGGCTCGTAGAAAACCAAACACCCCTTTTATGAATATGGATTTCAAAACCTACTATCTTAATTATTTATTTTTTTATGTATTCTTTTATATAAACTACAATAATACTCTTCTATTGGCTTGACAAGACGCCGATAACATCTTGGTACTATTCATCATTATATTATGTTTAGGATGAGTGCACTTGCACCAGCGTGAAGTAAAGAGTGATTGTATTCTACCGTGTTTTCTAAATTAAAAACTTAAACAAATGTAAAAATTGGCTAAAACTATCATAATTTATATACAATCTCATATCACATTGACTAACACTTCAACTTGGATATGGTAGTTTCGTAAAGTATCAGAGTCCAATATGTTTCGACTACCCTCAAACTACTGAGATTCTCACTTGGATTTAATAATCACTTGCTTTTGTACTTTTCATTCCAAGCTACAAGTTGGTATAAGCGACTAACTTAAGAGCATAGTGAAGATATGTTACTATTACTTATCACATTATTTAGATATATATAAAAATTATTATCTCTCCTGTATTGTACGTGTTTGTAATCTCTTATCACTTTATTAGTGTTTACATTGATTGTGTAGTATCTCTATATATAAATATGGATATATTATGGCTTATTTCAATCTTATAAACCTCATTTTGCATTTGGGTGATGTTAACCTATTATCCTTGATTGCTAATACAAGGGCAAACAAATTTCATTCAGTATAAATGGTCTTGTTACCAAATATATATATACACACACATATAAAAGATAAAACGAAAACTCACTTAAGTTGAGAAAACTAAAGAAAACCCTATGCATGATTTTTATTTTTTTTTCTAAAAAAAAGTAGGGGAATATAACAATAATATAGAACATTTTTATAAAAAAATATAAAAAGCGTCTACTTGTTTTTTTTTAATGTTCAAAATTTATATGGTATATTTTTTTGGACATATATATTATATAACATAAAATTTTTAACATTTTTTAAAAAATAACTACTCGGCGTTTTTTTGTGTTTCTTTTATAAAAATGTTCAAATATATGTATGTTACATTTTCTATTTTTTTAGAAAAAATAAAAATGTTACATAAGGTTTTTATAAAGGTTTTTTGAGTTTTCTCAACTCAATTGAGTTTTCATTTTATCCTTCCCATATATATATATATATATATATATATATATATAACATAGCATGTTTCTTTAAAGTGTACTTTCAACTAGAAAGAACGGAACACATGTACCTACTCATTTATTGTCTTTTAATTTTAGAGCTTATAAATTTAGATGTAAAAAATTTCATAAAATGGACAAAAACTTCACCCCTCAGTACGTTGTTCAAGGCCACACAAATAACAAAAGAATGAAAACATAGAAAGTGTTTTTCTATCTAACCTTGTAATTTAGTCGTAAAGTGGTTTATTCCTTAATTAATTGGTTGTGGGTTTAAATCCAGTAAAATACATGAGTGATGTGATTTTAGCCGTTTAAAAAATTTATAAACACAATTCGGCGCAATAGACGGTTACTCTCACCAATTGTTGTTCAACAATAGCATAGCATTTTTTCTAATATTATAAATGTGTTTTTAGTATATTTTGATTTTCGCATATAACTTTTGAGATACGATACTTATCATTGTCGAAGTAGCGGTCAAAAACATAGTTTAAAAATGTGTCCTGAATACCTTAACTAGTTAGGGTAAGTAGAGTGTCTAATTCACGAGAAATTAGATGGATGATGTATCTTTGCAATTGATTATTTAACCTAGACATTAAAAGTAAAATTGATTGTTGATTGAAGTGTTTGACTGTTTGAAATTAACAAAAACCAAATTTGATTGGTGTGTAAACAGTAAGTAAAAGATCATGATGATCGTACCTGAGTTTCAGGTTTTTGAATCGCAATGTATAAGCTGGTTGTGTTAATATAATTAACAATTAAAAAGACAAAATTGATTATCCAAAAGTGACAAAGGGTAATTCGAGGACTAAGTATCTCACCAAATTGCTTAAGATACGAAACCGAATAAGGATTCAAGCTAAGATGTTTTCTGAAAAAAAAAATACTAATCTAATCCCGTAATTTTTCAGAGCATCATAAATGTTAGTGATTAATGAAACCAATGAGTGACATATTACTTTGCAAACCAAGTGTTAAAAACATCTTTTAAAACTCAATAGGCCAACCGCACAAAATCAATAATAATACAATCAATTTGCGTTCAGAACATAAAAACCAATTCTAGTAACAAATTGCTAATACAAACCCTACAATGGGGTTCAATTACATGTGAACTAGCCAAAATTCTTGCATCCTGTTAAAATTTGAGAATCAGTTCGGGTTGGATTTGATAAACTAAGTTCCAGGATCACCAACGTTCTCCCTTGGTTCATTTCTTAGCGCCTCCAGGATATGTGTTTTACAAAACCCTATCTATAAACCATAAATATCCGGGGTTTAATTGAATTTTCATGAGTTATAACAAGTTCCTAGCGTTGCTAACTTCCAAACTAGAGTTGGGCAATGACCAACATGCAATGCCCGAATGTTCTGTGCAACGCCCGCTACAACACCTAATCTGATTCTCCTTTTTGCAACTAACTTGATTGTTTTTTTTATTTCTAAACAATTAAAACATGTGCTTTTTGTTACTTCTACGCTTTTATAAGTATAATCATTGTACTACATTAACATTGAAAGTAACTTATGGTAATGTTTCATTTGACTTTGATATATACGAAATTTTGAATCCTTTGTTAGTACAAGTGCGTATTAAACCATGATTAAGCAAGAAGAATGAGAGAATGTTTATTTATAACATTGCTTCAGATCTATGGATTAATTCAGTAGGCACTTGTATCCTTTATGCATATGTATATGATTGTCTTATCTTCATTACGGCTACACCTAATAGTTATAGTCGGTGTCATCTAGTCTAAGGTTGGGAATGATGTTATGGGTTTAAAAATGATTGGTTGGAATATATAGGTTTCAAGAAACCCATGAAATGTGGGTTTGTATAAACAAACCTAGTTAGGGAGCTCATTCTAAAACAACTATTGCATGTAAAAGTATTTGTGCCACGCCAATGTACATATTGTTAGACTGTACATTGATCCATTATTATACATACATTATTTTTATAACAATAAAAATAGTAACATCTAGTGGCGCAGGTTAGAAGGGGTTGGGCTCCCAAACTTTTGCTCAGTAGTGTTATATATGTAGGTTTTGTATAGGTTTTTTAGGTATATACGTTTTTTGTCACCAGGTTTTATAATTTTTAAGGTATAATTTTAGATCTGGTGACTTCCGACCAGGGGCGGACCTACCTTAATAGAAGGGGTAGCCTTTTTAGAAAAATTTGACGTTTTTTCGATTTTGTTACCCCTTTTTATAAAACGTTACCTATGACTATATAACATCGGTTATAAATGTTCTAGATCCGCCACTGCTTAAAAACATTAATAAAAAGGGGTAGCTTTTTTATGAAAATTTTCTAGATCCGCCACTGCTTCCGACCCCGGTCGAAAATCTCAAGCTTTGCCACTAAAAACATCGGTTATAAAAGTTTTTTTACAAATGATTATATATTCACAAACAATGTTGTTGATGTCAAAACATTACAAGAAAATGAACAAGAGGCGGCGAGGCCTATGTCGACAATTGTATTCCTTAGCATAGATTCACCTATGGCAATGACATGTCGTTTTAAAGAATTTAGGGTTTTCGTGACTTTGGCTACGACATGTCGTCGCTATAGGCTTTAGGCGCTCTTATGAAAAATATTCTACAATGCTCCGTCAATAAAAAATCTTATACATACGGATGACATGTCGTTACTGTATACTAAATAAAATTGGTTTTCTATTTCCTTATTTTCAGGATAATAATTAATAGAGAATGATGTTGTGTTTGTGGACTCTATGGCGACGAAATGTCACCGCTACAGGGAAATTAATTTAATTTGATTAGCTTTTTTAGAATAAGAAATAATGAAGAAGAATGTCATTTTGTTGACCATATGACAACGACGTGTCGTTAGTATAAGATATTAGTGGAAGTGATTAACATATATTAGTGGAAGTAAAATAAATCCAATGAGTTTTATTTTTTAAAATAAATGAAACATTAAAAAAATATTAGTGGAAGTAAAATAAATGAAACACATAAAAGTAAAAAAAGATATTAGTGGAAGTGATTAACATATATTCCTATATATATTGCTTTAAGTGAATGAAAATTAGAAACATATTTTTACATATAGTTTATACATAACTTAACATAATAACTTATTTAATAAGTATGAAGTTTGAAAGCCATTAGGAGACTTGATGACACCAATACACTCAATGTAGGTGTAAACATAAGAGAGAGGTGAGCAAATCAAATGAAACCAAATTGAATAGTAACTTTTGTTCACAAACAAAAGTTAGATAAATTATATATATTAGGAGACTTGATGACACCAATACACTCAATGTAGGTGTAAACATAAGAGAGAGTGTGAGCAAATCAAATGAAACCAAATTGAATAGTAACTTTTGTTCACAAACAAAATTGATAAATTATATAAAAGAAATAATTTGGGTTTTTATATGATGGTACCTAATTTATAGTCACAATATGATGTTTTAGAAAGCTAACCAAACACACATTATAAAACAGTACATAAAGGTTCAATCTAAAATCGGTAATTCCAGTTTCTTGAATAGAATATGGGTGATCGAGGCATTATTATTATTGTCGTTATATTATTATTATTATTATTATTATTATTATTATTATTATTATTATTATTATTATTATTAAGTCTTCATAAACAGTAATTACATATAGATATTTTAACATAACTATTATTTATATTATAATTATTATTATATTAGTTATTGTTATAAATAAAACAATTTTATGTATTGTTTAATAATTTTTTCCACGTTGCTTCCATAAAAACTTTGTTCAAAAAAGAGTTTATTTTTTAAAATGGCACCATGGCGAATCGAGTTGATACAAAAATCGATACCAATATAATTATTATCGGAACTGGCACCGGTATTCATTTTCATGGATTTTAATATAAAACACTTAAACATATCATAAGTTTAAACCAATTGTCAGTATCATACAAATACTGTAACGAACCGAACTGGTACCGACCGAATTCCCTTACATAATGAACCAAAGAGATACTAACCGAATCCCTGCCGCATCGAGCAGGGAAGTCACCCAGTTTGAATAAAATAAAAATGAAAAAAAACTTGTAACTATCAATAATATATGAAAGTTTATATAATTTCCGTATTGATACGACTATGTTAGTACGTATACTGAATTGAAAATGCAAGTGCATGCAGAAAATCACATGGTTTATTAGGTGTTGAAAAACAAATGCAATTGAAATAATACGACAATACCACATCCACCAACTTAAATGTAACTAAAGTGT
Source organism: Scalesia atractyloides (assembly GCA_947069175.1). Lineage (NCBI taxonomy): Eukaryota > Viridiplantae > Streptophyta > Magnoliopsida > Asterales > Asteraceae > Scalesia > Scalesia atractyloides. Next base: position 2,567,856 of record CAMTDV010000011.1, on the reverse strand, counting down.
AAATAATTGTGTCCTTGAGTTATAAAGCCTGAAGGTACTTACTTATCTTTATGAATTTTGAAAGTATAAATAGAAGTTGCAAGAATGAAACGCATTAATTGCAATATTCATATATCAGTTGTCAACTTCTTGTGAAGTTATCCCAAGAGTACATGCCTAGAGAGTCATGTTAAATAGCCTTGCTATGTTTAGTAAGTGAAGCCATAGCCATTGATTCATGATCTTATGCTTTCATTCAAGGATTTGTTTTTCTTTGTTTGTAAAGCAGTGACAACTTTAACTACTTTAAATTCAAGTTTGATAATAAGATAAAATGAGAATAAAATAGATTAGAATTTCCAAACTCAATTATTTAGAAGGTTGTGGAGAAAAAACTATTTCAAGGGTATTAACCTTAATTCTTCAAACTCCACTTAATTTCAAAGTGTTAAGCTAATGGGTCTTGTTATCTATAAGATGATGTGCCAATTATTAAGTGAACAACGAAATACTTGTTATTATTTACAATTAGTTTATTATGCCACTACTATTAAGCCTCTGTGTTGTAGAGGTTGTTGTAAAACTGTATTAAGCAGTACTAATGTTATACCACTGTCAACGACTACCAACATTGGAAAAGCTCGTAAAAACAAAATAAATAAAAACAGAAAAAAATAACGTCGAGCGAAAAGTAGACGTAAAATCTTTGAATCACGCAGGCTCGTTGCAGAGAGATTAAACCGAAGCTTAAAACATAGACAAAAATAACTAAGTCAATCCAGTACCCACGCGTTGGACGAACTTGTCAAACGGAGAAAATAGATGTGTTGCGGCGGACCAGTCAAACGGAAAAAAATATATGAAAAAATGTTGACTCGCACACGCACATTGCGGTGCGTTATCTCACAAAATTTAGAACGAAACAAAAAAAATTAGGAAAGATGGAAAGTACGGTTGACCAAAATTGAAAATAAAAAAGAGTTGGGATTTAATTTGAAAATATGAAAAACTTTGGATTAAAAGTAAAAAAACAAAGTGTTAAAATTGCAACATTGAAGTTATTTGTTAATTTTAAATAAAAATAAGGATTTAAAAATAAGTGATATCCACATATTAATTATTAATATTAATATTAAAAGAAATTTATTAGACAAATATAAATAAAATTTATAAGATTAAATGAGAGAATGCCATGTGACATTATTTAGAGTCTTTTTATTATAAGTTAGATTAAATATAACTATACTATTTCAATTAAAATTTAAATAATAATAATAATAAAATCATTTTTAAATAAAGATAAATAAAATTATAAGATTGAAAGAGATTAGATTAAATATTAAATATCACACCATAAATGTGTTAACTACTACTTTGTTTGTAAAAAATAAACACGTTTATCTATGTTATATGAAATTATCAACTAATTATTACAAACAATCAAAGCTTAGGTTTTTATAATAATATTAAAATTAAAATGGAAAGAAATAATAATAATAATAATAACAATAATAATAATAAAGGATAAGGATAATAGTTTTTCTTACATAAAATAAAATTAAAAATATAAGGTTGAAGTATAAATTGCCATATAGCATTATTTGTAATCTTTTATTAGTATTAGATTCAATAATATAAACTAATAGCGAAAAAAAGTGAAAGTTATATTGATATAAATCCTCATTGGTAGTACTAATAGATATAATTATAACTTAATTATCAAATATTGATTTATTTTCTATCACGGCACCTAATTTTATTTTACAAGCTAATGACTCCTCTATAAAGTTCTTAACATTACCATGAATAAACAACACTTGTTTGGCCTGTTACAAACAAGACAATGTGCATTCCAGCCGCCTGTGTTAAATGAATGTATGTGTATCATGTTTAATACTTCATGTCTTGTATGTATGTGCTTATATTGTAGTATTTCATTTAATATTCATACATTCTACCTAATGAAAATACACTAGGAACGACTTTTGCTGCAAAATTTTATTTGTTTTTTTAGTGAAATTCACAACTTAACTAGTCTGTGATATATAGTATTTGTACGTAGTTCTTTGAAATCTTTGTTGTAGTATAAACATGTGTCGAGGTGGACATAGTTTAGCTCATTCAAAAAAGAGAACCCTTTATGTTTTGGACCACATACAGCTTGGTAATCTTTCGTAACTCATGATTCTTCATCCACCACACCACTTTTCAGTCTATACAATCAATGGCTTCAAGCTTTCATTTTTATCGGTGTCATATAAGGTTTTTAAGTGGTCCATGAATGAGCATATCGCCATCTTAATTCGCTTTCCAACCTACCCTTAGGTGGAAAAGACCATGACTTTGAGATAAAGATGCATCTCACTTGCTTCAGCTAATTGCATCGTCACTATGATCACAACACGTTTTGCAGTAATCAAAATGTAAGCTAGTATTAACTTATAATTCACTAGAAACTTGCGGATATTTGAGAGTTATATGTTAAGTAACTTTGCCAGTTCAGACTCTTGCATATATGATGCTACATTTATAGGTTCATCTTATAAAATATGGTTTATAAAGATCATTTATAAATTCTAAGTTAACATTGATAATTCTATCAAACGAACCTTGGGCTTATTTATCACCAAACAACTGAAATATACACATGAGTATAACAATAATATGAGTGGCTACGGACACGGAATGAAACTGCATTCTGAAGCGAAAATAGAAATAAAAGAGAAATACTTAAATGCGTAAATATTGCATGAGGATCTCTTTTACATGAAAACTTCTAGAATTTGTTATCAACAATATGACAACCTAAGAACTATATGGAACAACTAATATATTACACGAGTTGGACATCTCATAATTTTTTTTAATTTAAAAATTCAAAGAAACCTTTCTAAATTCATTTGAGATTTAATATCGTTTTTTCATGTATCTACCATGCTCTCACTAATTCTATATGACTTCGTCAATTGATTTATTACTACCTCATCACATACCTATAATTCACCTGCACACATATATAGATAGATTATGTCAATGAAAAATCTTTTAAAAAAATTCAACACAGAAAATATGGTGCATAATTGCTTTTCCCACTATTAATGTAAAATTACAAATATGTTTAATGTTTACCAATACTACAAAATAAACAAGCATCATCCAAATTCATCGTTGAACTGTCCATAATGGCCTTTACTAACAGAAAAATGTTGTTGTAAATTTGTTAGACAGTAATCTTATTTGTGACAGATTACTAGCGGATGTTATCGATTGATCATTGGCAAACCTTTTGTCAATACCTTTATTTATATACTTTATAAAACTTCATTGCAAAGGACATGTTTATTATTATATATATATATATATAATATATCATATTTAATCTAACAGTTTAGTCAATTTTTAAATTCAAAGTATAATCATTTTCTTAAAAAGGTAGTTAAATACTGAATTGTGTAATATTTGTAGGAAATACGAAACCTAACATCAAATAACACAAATTCATTTAGGAAGACATGCATCAAGCAGGCAATTAAATATAGGGTTAATCGCGTGTGCTTATTCTTACACAAAGTATAATAGACATACTCAAAATATGTGATGATGGCTTAAATATATGGCTTGCACTGATCGAGTTTGTGTCGATTTGGGTGAATGGATCAGGGCCCGCGTGCACTATATGAGCCTACCTTTTGCTATAATGCATCCGTCCATTAACTCTTTGGATCCTATCCCAATTCCTTCTTTCTTGTTTTCCTTTTCTCTCCCTAAGACATATGCACATAATCTATCAATATATGTTTCTTGATCTCTTAATTCATCTATAAATAGAAACAACATAAGACAACCAAACACTGTAGTGATCACCACAACTTCAACACTTACACACAAAGATTTGAAGTTCTCTTTAATTTGTAGAGAGAGAGAGGGAGTACCATCTGGGATAGATAATAGAGAGATGTCAAACATCAGTTGTATAGATGTAACAGCAACATCTGAGCAGCTGTGTTATATCCCTTGTAACTTTTGCAACATTGTTCTAGCGGTACACACTCTTTATCTTTGTTTTTTCTATGATTTGTGTGTGTAGAGAGGGTTGCAAAGTTTGATGGCGTTAGAATGATAAAAGCTTGTATATATAGCTTTTAAATTATGCTTTAGATTGATTTAATTTCGTGTTATCATATGAAAACAACGATTAGATCCATCTGAAATCAAGTTTTCCTTTTCACTTTGATGCTTACACAAGCTCATACAGTCAAGCCTCCATCGTTTTAGGGTTTCTTTTTCATTTCTCATCCGTTTTCAGTCAAAAGAAAGTCTTTCAATTAGCTGAACTCTCTCTCTCTCTCTCTCTTACACACACTCGCAAAGAACTAAGGACGGTACTTGAATGACTAGTTGCAATCCCAAATTAACCATTCGATCCATTTATTTCCTTATGGAGATTATCTTTCATCCAATTCACTTGGTTTAACTTTTGACCAAATTAAAAGGGTTCCACAAAGTATCATTGCATATGAGTACTTCCAAAAAGCTTGGGTTTGATATTTAATCAAGATTATATACATGTTAAAGTAACAAATTAAGATCCCACTTCTGAAGATTCTTTCATAATCAATTCAATATTGTATTACTTTGGTTTCTTGTTTGGTTATCTAATTTTTTTTAATCTTTTGTGTTTTCAAAGGTTATAGGCCTCATAACTGCAAAATTTTATCTTTAGTGAGATTTTACTAGGTATATTTATCCGATTGATTTTGGTCTGATCGTATCCCTAAATCATTGTGTGAGCTACGGTTTCAACAAAAGATCAATATTTACTTAAAAAATTCTTGTAGGGTTCTTCATCATATGTATAGTTGCAAATTTGGAACCCTAAAAGTCTTATTTAGACTTGATGACAAATTTGAGCGACAAAATTATGTCCCTGATTGAATTTATGAAACGGGTATTCTTGATTTGGAGTTAATAATTGATGTTTGGTTAAAATGCAGGTGAGTGTACCATGCAGCAGTTTGTTTGACATGGTGACAGTAAGATGTGGACACTGCACCAATCTGTGGTCTGTGAACATAGGCATGGCTGCTGCCTTTCCCCAGTCTCTCTCAAGTTCCAACTCCTCCCAAGATTCTACTTCCCATCTGCATGCCCAGGTGAATGTAATTTTTTATTTTATTTTTTGTTTATATCTTACCCTTTGTTAGTTTTAATTAACTTTCTTTTTCAAGAATTTTAATTGCAACTTCAAATTGACTCACATGACCATGTTAGTAATTTAAAACCCTTTATAGAATGAATGATAAAAGAAAATGGAAACATATAATCTTCTTTTTTGTGAAATAGAATGGTCTTTTTTTCCTTCTTTGAAAAAAAAAACATAAAATTCAAGTAAAACACCATTTTTCTTCAAATTTTCCCTAATTTATTTTTTCTATACAATGGAATATTTGCAAAGAGAAGTGATTTTTCTAAATTTGTTGTAATTATTAATTAATCTTGTTTTACATATTTTACTAAAAATATAAATTGGAACATTAATTATATGTCTGGTACTTTTCAAAATTCATATGCATATTATTAAAACAAATGCAAATTTAACCTGACTAAGGGTTAAGTTTTAACTTTTTCAGAATTAGATCACTAATTTGGTACTTTTTGAGGAATTATCAATAGATCTACTTACTCTAGGTTATACATAGGATAATCTAAAGACTACACCTTTTTTTCGTTACATCATACATTCAAGAATCCTGACCGCCATTTTCCTTGGGTTCATTTTGCGGCCAAAATCTGTATAAAATGTGTCAGGTGTTCTTCTCTCTTTATAGATTTTTATCAATTTATTATTGTAACCCTTTTCCTTTGCATATTAATTTGTTTTTAATTTGATTTATAAAACCGAAGCACTTTTAAGATTCTTTCTTTAAGGTTTCTTGGCACCAAGATTTTGTTGTGTAGTTCTACAACCACCCCTCTAAGATTAAAGAAGTGGTAGAGATATGTTTGGGACAAAACTGGCAGCAAATGTCATTCACTTTTGTTGTTTTTTTTCTTTTAGTTTTAACTTTTACTTTATATACAACTGATTCAGTCACTTCAGTGTTGGTAATTCAGTTTCTTTTCATGGAACATCATTTCCAACAGTATCATGGAAAGTAAATAACTAGATTAGATTAAACCTGGAGAGTTTGTAGTTGGATCTTGTCTCTTGTTCGGGGTTTCATTTTAAGGAGTTAAATTTTTAATTTTATATAGTTTATAGTTACTTTAATAATAAATTTAATAAAGTTTAAATTATGCTTGTAAACAACCCAAACGTTAAGTTCATTCGTCAATATCGTTTGATAGAAAGTTCGTTTATGTTCGTTTATATTAGTTTATTTAATAAATGAACGGACATGAACAAAACTTTGTGTTTATTTGGTTAAACGAATATGAACACATGTATTGTTCGTTCATTTATATTTATGAACGTTCATTTAAGTTTGTTCGTTAATATTCGTGAACCTTTGTTTGTTTATGTTCATTAACTTATGTTGTTTGTTTAATGTCGTTTATTAACATATTCATTTAAGATTGTTAGGCTCATTACAATTTTGTGTAGTGTTATGAGACTAGGATATATTGGTCTAACAATCTTAAATGAATGTATGAACGAAATTAAACAAACAACTAAACTTAAATTAATGAACATAAACAAACTATTTAGGCCCAAGACATTGTTATTCATATTTACTTTTAATTGGTGTCAGCTAAGTTATGTCGGTTCATCTATGTTCAGTCACGTTCATAATCTGCTTGTTTATACTAATAACGAACAAGAACGTCTTCATTTTCTTAACAAACAAACACGAACAAGCAAACCCCGTTCATTTAATTATTTGTGTTCGGTCATTGGTTCGGTAAAACTTAAACAAATGCACACGAACATACCTCGTTTGTCTTTATTTGGTTCATTTACAAGCCTAGTTTAAATTACGTCGAGGGTTTATGAATGTAGATAGGGATAACTTTGTCTTTATGTGTCAAAAGTTATAGGAAACACACTATATACAAGTACCAAACATTGTATTTAGTAGTCCAGTCTAATAGAATAACTAGATTAATGTATTACACATCTCATGAAACCATCTTCATAACCTAAGCATCTTGAGATGACAAAAGGGTGATATGTACGTTTGGAAGTTATTGTCACATGAAATTTTAATATACCAGAATAGAGGAAATATCTGCCCGGATACTTTGAGAGGTATTTTAATGGGTATGTACGTTTGGAAGTTATTTTCGAAATGAAATTGAACTTTTAAGTGGAACTGCAAACTTTGGTGGCTGATGCCATTTTACTGATATGTAGTCTATAAAAAAATTAGTTTACAGATTATAGAACTTAAGCTAAAGAAGGCATTAGCAATAATTTAGTTATAAATATGCCTTTATATTTCAGAAGGCTCCAACGCACTCTCCAAATTATAGGGTTGACATGGGTTCCTCTTCAAAGTACAACAGCAGGATGCCGATGAGGCCATCTCCGGTTCCCTTCGCCGCTGATCAGAAGATTAATCGCCGTAAGTTTAATCATTTACATCAATTGTACAAAAGTTTAATAGTAACTCTAGTATTAATTGGTTTTAAATCATACCATGCAACATCTAATATCATAAGATTCTTGGTACTTAAAAAATTACGCAAACAGTTCATTTGTATTTTTCAGCTCCGGAAAAGAGGCAACGGGTTCCTTCTGCATACAACCAGTTCATCAAGTAAGAACGCTACTCAATTTATAACACAATTAAATTATTCTTTTAGTTGTGTAGAATCCAAAAGTTTGAAAGGGTTTCATTTTTATTTTTTTCTTAATATATTCCTAGAATTAATAAAATGATATATGAGTATATGTAGAGAGGAGATTCAGAGGATTAAAGCAAATAATCCAGATATCAGCCATAGGGAAGCTTTTAGTACTGCTGCAAAAAACGTAAGTGCACATGATAGCATATTTCTTTTCCTTTGTTTAGTGGTTTTCACAATGTCTAGTAGTGTGTGCGCACAGAGAGAGATGGAGAAATCTTTGAATTATAAATTTGATATGTAAATTCTCTTGCTATATAGTGGGCACATTTCCCTCACATTCATTTTGGATTGATGTTGGAAGCAAATAATCACCCTGCTAAACTTGATCAGGTATGCTAATTCATGCTTAATTTCTCTCATTTAATTTAATGTTCGATATTACAATAAGTAATTCAAAAGATTATAAATTTTAGGATTTCTACATAATATTTTCTCCTTTTTCTTATATATGAATTTTAAGTAAATTTGACTTAGTACACATTGCTTCTAAGAAAAAGAATAAAGATGAAAAAAATATTTAATTGAGTTAATTACAAAAATAGCTCTCGTTGTTTTATTAAAAGTAGCATCTCTGGTACTAACCATTTTTTTTGTACAAGTTCAGGTTCTATGCTTTAATTGTATAACATCTTTTAGTATTAAAGCTAACTACGTTAAGTTTTCTATTCAAATCGTTGTAAGGAGACTAAAATACCCTTTTTATAATTTTTGTTAGTATTTAAAGGTGTTACTTTTAATAAACCACAATGAATGTCTACGTAATTAACTCTAAAAGGTATAAAAACTCATTATATTTGTATAAACAATATTATAAAATATGTTACATACAAATATTCAATAATTATATTCTTGAAATTAATATACATACAATTACCAAACATCTATTTATGAGAGAAAACATTGTAAAAGCGACAGTGTTTACTTCTTCTAATCAATTTTTATATAACTAATTCAAAAAGAAATATGATAAATATAAAACTCATGCAAACTATCTCAACTACAATATACACACACTTTTTATCTATTATTATATTCAAACCTACAAATTTTATTATGATTCTTTGTTTAGTTTAAGTAATATTATATTATATAATATTATTTTTATTTACTTTAGTTAATATTATATTATAGAAATATTAGTTATGTGTTATGTTATATTATATCATGTTATATTATACTATATATTATAATATTTTTTTTAATTTAGGTAGTATTACATTATATTATTTTATATAATATAATATCAAGTGAACTTAATAAAAAAATTCTATTAAAAAATTTATAGATTCGAATATAATAAAAGATAAATGTGTGTGTATTATATTATCTTTGAGATAATATGCATGAGTTTTATATTTATTATATTTCTTTTTAAAAGTAGTCATAGAAAAAAATTAATTTTAGGAATAAAAATATTAAATATTTTCATGTAGCATATTTTATAATATTTTTTATAAATATAATGTGTTTTTATATTTTTTAGAGCTAATTACACTAACAGTCCTAGTGGTTTATTGAATATACACATTTGAGTCAATAGAAAATTATATAAGGATATTGTGATTATTTTATACCGATTTAACAGAAAAGTTAATGACTGTTATGCTTAATACTCAAAAGTGTTACAAAATCAAAACCACAGAACTAAAACCTGCTACAAAAAAAAGTACTCAATGTTGTTACTTTCAATAAACCAAATGGATTATCTGTATATTAATTATATCTCCTCACACTTCTTTGAACTCATCTTCTATTCAATTTTTTAAATGTGTAACAATATGAAAACACAGTACTAGTATATAAGCGTTTAGAAAAATGTTATCAATGTTAATTTTTTAAGATTAAACAAATAAAATCTCAAATATTGAATTTCATATCTATTCTAGTTAATTTATGTAATTCATCGTACGATTTTTATAGTTTCATACAATATTGGTTTTGAAATAAACATCATAAGCGCACGCACGTATACAAAAGCTTGTTGAATATACGCATTGATCATGTAAGTTTTAAATTCTTGATTTCTATGCAGTTGACTTATGTGCAAGGATCAGAGAAGCGACCAAGATCGAGGGCTCCGTTCATGAAATGAGTGAAACTTGAGTTATGAAGAAAATCAAAACAAACCCGCGTATCAATATTTGTATTTGAACTTAACAGAGCCATGGCCTTTATATGTTTTTAAGGATATAAAATAATTGAACAGTTTCAAATTTTATCTTACAATCATGAGTGATGTTATTTGTGTAATTTTATTGTAATAAAAATTATAAGCTAGTTTTGCTTGCCTTTAAATAATTTCTTAACAAAATTGTCAATTTTCTATCGCTTATTAAGATACCCATAGTAAGTGAGTAATAAAGAGTTGCTATTATGAAAATACACAGATTTATTTATTTATTTATTTATTTTTACGTCTTGATCATCCACATGAGTGTTTATGAGTATTATGTGGATGACACGAAAAACAATTGAGAAACCGCGCATTCAACATTTGTGATGATAGAAAATTTTGATCAACTTTATTACGTTCCAACTAGAGATTCTTTTAACATTGAGAGGCGATAACATAACGAGAATAACTAATAATAATAATAATAATAATATATAATAATAATAATAATAATATATTACAAAAATTGTCCTTTATATATAAAAGAAATTTCTAAAATTATCCTTTACCTTTAAAATTGATGATATTTGTAATTTATAATTTCAATTTTTTTACGTTACGTCCTTTAACACCAGCAACTTATTTTTTCCTTAAATATAATCACGTACCTTGAGGATATAATTGTCATTTAAGTGTTATTTAAAAATTACTTTACTAAATAAAATATAAATTAGTTTAAAAGAATTGATATATATATATATAGTTCAAAGTTCATTCTCTCTCAAAACACACAAGCACTCTCACTCTCTTTCTTTCATTCTCTATCTCCAGCAACCAAGATCTCCGGCCACCACTATGTTAGTAACAAATCTCCTACCACTCCCATGTTGTACAGCGGTGCCACTCCCTTCAGCGGCTACGGCGGTGTTGAGGAGTCCCGATGGTTGTTAAGATCTGGTTAAAGGAGAGATAAAAGGCAATGAGGAACAACGGTTGTAACATCCGTCAAAAACGGATTTACCAAACCCGCTCCGTTTATTAACCGAACAATCAGTTAAAAATTTCGTTGCGTATTTAATGCCCAAATTAATTTTAAACGATACATAATTAATAAGTATATTGGAATATATAATTTATATTTGAAAATGTATTAAAAATAATGAAATAAAAATAAATCAATGCTGCCGGGTTTCGAACCCGGGTCAGCCAGGAATCCTAGCTTTAACTTCCACACGCTCAACCACTCCGCCACTTGTGATGTTTGTGTTCATAATGAAACAATTAAATACATAACATGAATCCCGAGTTCAAACTGACGCGCCCAAATCGCAGTCGTCGGAAATCCCGACGAAGTCGCTTTTCTCTGTCGGTTTCTTGTATCTTAACGCAAATATTAACTATTGCATCGGTTATAACCGATGTCCAGTCCGCGACACAAGTCATAACCGCCGGAAAAATCATTGACTTTGAATCAAGACTGAAATCCGACCCCATGCGTCTCGATTCCTCCCTATAAATCCACCCACAACTCACTGGTAGCCCTTTCGCTCAAAATCGCACAAATTCTCGACGTATTTTCACTCGCCGGAGAATATCTGTAAGTCGCCGGAAAACCGAGACTCACATCCACACGGTAATTCCTTCGACTTTTTCTGTTCCAATCAATTGATTAGAATGTTACTAACACATATCCACCATCAGAATCCATCCCAGGCGACATAGCCGGAATATTCAACCTTCGCCGGAAAATCTCTGAAATTTCTGATATCGCACTGTGAATCGGTATAACCCTTCAAACTCCTGTCAATCCTTGTTTAAGTACCTCAATTTCTTAATTAATCGAGCAGAACTATTAATTGATCCTAACAGCCAAGTTCACTATCGGAGCCGACGGACCTCTGCCGGAGTTCTGTGAAAGACACAGATCGGTACCTCCTTTCCCCCAAACCCTCTCCATACATTTCCTTTCAATTACTATTAATGTTTGAAAATCAAATTAGACATAAATCAGTCGAAACATTCGGACTTTGTTTTTCTGGGTAAAGTTAACGAAGAAGACGAAGGCAGGTTATAACATAAGTTTAATTAAAATCAGTTTATGAACGGATTAGACACACAGTCCAGCGGTGGACTGTGTGCAAACAATTTCACATACGTCGCGAGTTCGATTCTTGTCCCAGCCTTACTCTCTTGTTATAAAAATGCCTTTTTAACTGAACCGGGTTAACTCTCAAAACCATGTTAAGTATAATAAAAACCAGATTATTTACCAAGTTAGACACACAGTCCAGGGTGGACTGTGTGCACGGTAACCCACAGGTCCCGGGTTCGAGACCTGTGGCGAGCACACGAGTGAGACATTAAAATCGGTTTTTAAAATAAATGATTTTCGGATTAATTCAATTAGTATTAAATATAATTAAAAACAGAAATATTTCGGGTTAGACACGTAGCTCAGTTGGTAGAGCTGCGTGCACGCGTACGGGAGGTCACGAGTTCGAACCTCACTCAGCACACATAATAAACACAATCAGACTAGTCACGGTCAACAATAAGTCAAAACATTTTTTTATTATTTTTATTTATTTATTTTATTTAAAAACCAATTAAAAATACTTAAAAATAACATTTTTAAAGTTAGAAAATAGCCTTAAACTCACAAAAATATATCAATAATCCTACTAAAATTGATTAATAAAATCCGCTTATTTACCAAACCATTATGTTATTATCTAGGTTAGTTTCACTCGTGGTTAAATCAAACTTCGTGCGCATTCAACATCATCAACCGAACGCACCCAATTGAGTGAATCTTACAACTCCCATTTTTAATTACACGTTTGGGGTGTGTCATGTGTCACTAAAATTAACTCGTTTATTTAAACTTGTGCCATACCATATTGTGATCTAAACTTAGAGTGTAAATATTGTTTGTAGTTATGTCTTTCATATTGTCAAGTTGTATGCAAATCATTCATTAGGCCCATCAGTTCGTAGAACAACGCGTGCCTAAAACTCATTCATTAGGCCCATCAGTTCCTCGTGAGAGACGGGTTGAGCAACGCGTGCCTCAAAACAATTTATTATTGTATGTGTGTGCATTATCTTATATTAAGTGTTTTATGAATATGTTTACATCTATATTTACTCATATGTGGTTGTGCACTTTATTTTATAATCAATTCAATAAACTTGTTCAAATGCTTTTCATAGGATTCACTCGCCAACTTTTTCTTGATCCAAAAACCATTTTTACACTTGATACAGGTGAACAGGATGAAGCAAGGAAAACATAGGAAATGCCTTAGAAGAAAACAATGAAGTCTAGAATGATGTTTAGGACATGATGAAATTAAGATTGTATGTTTCCCTTTAAATTGTAATAATGAATATGAAACGTTATAATAAATGTCATGAGCTTTGATGATAACCCAATCATGCCCCGATCACCTTTTCCGCTGCGGGTCGGGGTGTGATAGATTGGTATCAGAGCCATGACTATAGGGATATAGGATAGGTTATTAGACCCTTAGAGCCTATACTATAGTTGACTAGATTTTAATTGGTTATGTGGTTACATGCAAACTTATGATGTTTATTTGTTTCATATTTGTTTATACTTACAGTCAAACATACATACTTACATACACATTCATCATACATATTTCAATGTTAGCATATTCAAATCATCTTTATACTTTCGTTATTCAAAGATTTTGTCGCATTTTTCATTTTTCAAATCTCATCAAAGTGAGTTCTGCGACGGGCATGTAGTAACTGTAAGGGTACAAGTACCGGTAGTCGGAACGTCCTGTCTAGGTTGGCATTCGTATAAATCCAATATAACGGACCAGTTTGCCTACCTGGGGACTAACGATGAGAGTACGAAGGACCTATTAGGCCAAAGCATGCCACACCAAACGTCGTTCGAACTAACCCCACTTTGAGGTGTCACCGTGTCCACACCTGGACACATTCCGAATATCATACGTTACATATTTCTCGATTTTCTCCGGGTTTTAGTGTACGTAACCAGGCTAACATATGCGAACCATATGAAAAACCCGGTATTCATGGGGGCCCACATGATTACGAAGGTGAAGTATGGCGGCATGCAAGGCCCAATTACGAGCAAAAGCCCAAGACATCCTATGGATGTAGTAGATTTATTATGTTATATTTATTTTATGAATGTTCATTCCTAAATACAACCCATGATCCCAAAAACATCCAACTCATACTCTTGATATGTATTCCTTGTAGATGTCTTCTAGCCTCGCTCGTAGGAAGATGAGAGCAGGAAAAGCCCGCGAGCGCATGGCTGCCCTAATCGCTCAACAAATGGCTGTCGTAATACCCAACATTGTAGTTCAAATCCAACAAGCTTTTACCGCTAATCCCGTCAACCAAGAAGATCAAAACCTTGACAACCCTCCCCCAAATACCACTAAATGCACCTACAAGCATTTCAAATCCTGCGACCCTCCAAAATACGAAGGGACTGAAGGTGTCACCGCTCTCCTCCATTGGTTTGAAGAAATGGAGAACACTTTTATAAATTGCGATTGCCCCGATGATCGCAAAGTGCGATATGCTACTGGTCGTTTATTTGGAATAGCACTTACTTGGTGGAATACAGAGAAGGCCAAACGAGGTGTTGAAGATGCTATGACTTTGACTTGGGAAGAGTTGAAGGAAATCATGACAAGACGGTTTTGCCCAAGGAGCGAAATCAAGAAATTAGAAGATGAATTTTATTCGTTGAAGCAAAAGGAAGGAGACCACACCACATACAACAAAAGATTCCTCGAGTTAAATCAAATGGTTCCCAACTTGTTCACTCCCCTCTACCGTTTGATCGAGCACTACATTCGAGGTCTTCCGTCAAAGATTCAGGCCTCTGTAATAAGTACCACGCCTGCAACTTTGGAAGCAGCAATGGAGTTAGCTACAGAGCTCACCGAGAACCGCATCCGGAATAAAGACTTCAAGGAGGAGAAGAAGAAGGATAAAGCATCAACTGAAACTTCAAACTCCACCCAAACCGAATCCCCTTCTCAACCCATTTTTAAGAGAAAACGAGATGGGCAACTTTTCGCTGTCACCCAACGTAATCAACCAATTTCACAAGCCATACCCATCCAAGCTATCCCAATCACTCAAGTAGCACCCAACTCAACTTACCTAAATAAGAAACCATACCTTGGACCTCACCCTCGATGTAACACCTGTTTTTATCACCATCCATCTACCTTACCTTGTCGACTATGTGCGAATTGTGGACGCTATGGTCATTTGAGCAAGGTTTGCCGCACCTCTCAAAACCAAATCTCTCCCCCTACTCAAAACATGATCCAAACCTATCATCAACCCTAATACCCCATGTTCCCATATGTTCGAACTTGTTTCAATTGTGGCGACCCTACCCACTTTAGAAACACGTGCCCCCGATTGGTTAACATCATAAACGCCCAAGCTCAAGCAAACCCAGTTAACCAAGCAAATCAAGGAAACCTAATCACTAGGCCACCAGCAAGAGGGAGAGTTTTCAACATCAACGCCAATCCTGTTGAAGATAATGACGACCCAAACGAAACCACCCAACTGGTCCCCTTCACCAAAAATCAAGATACTCCAACCCTTAGTTTTTATGTTTTCTTTATGTTATCTCAATTTTCCCGTATCCCAGATATAAATTGGAATCTTATCCAAGGATCTTAATGCGAATTACTATTTCAGTTTGTTTATGTCTCAAAGTCACATAGAACCAATCATAACTTACGGATAAAGCCAATGAAAATTTGACAAGAATATGGTGGATACGCCGCTGGTACTTCCTATATATAAGTATTCTTGCCAAAGGATCAGAGGCATTATCTGGCGGATATGAGAAGTTCATGTAGAATTTAGTATTGTCTTGATTGAAGTTTGTTTTGTACTCACTGATTTAGCATTTATAGCATCTCATCATTTAAAGAAATTGGATTGTGTTCCATTTCTACATAGACTAACCTCTCCATCATAACAAACGAGAGAGGTATTGTCATCATTCAAACATGTATACTATCAGAATTAAGACTCAAGTTTGGTTGTTATGTTTGTTTTAGAGTCGCATAGAACTAATCATAACTTGCGGATAAAGTCAATGAAAATTTGACAAGAATATGGTGGATACGCCGCTGGTACTTCCTATATATAAGTATTCTTGTCAAAGGATCAGAGGCATTATCAGGCGGTTATGAGAAGTTCCATGTAGGATTTAGTAATGTTTTGGTTGAAGTTTGTTCATCATACATTTCAACGTATTTCAATTTCATCATTTAAAGAAGTTGAGCTATGTCTCACTTCCACAAGAACTAACCTCTCCATCATAACAAACGAGAGAGGTACTGTCACCATTCAAACATGTATGCTATCAGAATTTGGACTTAGATATTGGTTGTTGTGTTTATTTATGTTCTAGAGTCACATCATAGAACCAATCATAACTTACTGATAAAACCAATGAAAATTTGACGAGAATATGGTGGATACGTCGCTGGTATTTCCTATATATAAGTATTCTTGTCAAAGGATCAGAGGCATTATCAGGCGGTTATGAGAAGTTCCATGTAGGATTTAGTATTGTTTTGGTTGAAGTTTGTGTTTTACTCACTGATTTAGCATTCATATCATCTCATTATTGGATTGTGTTCCATTTTCTACATAGACTAACCTCTCCATCATAACAAACGAGAGAGGTACTGTCATCATTCAAACATGTATACTATCAGAATTTAGACTCAAGCTTTGGTTGATGTGTTTGTTTATGTTTTAGAGTCACATAGGACTAATCATAATTTACTGATAAAACCAATGAAAATTTGACGACAATATGGTGGATACGCCGCTGGTACTTCCTATATATAAGTATTCTTGCCAAAGGATCAAGGCATTATCAGGCGGTTATGAGAAGTTCCATGTAGGATTTAGTATTGTCTTGGTTGAAATTTGTGTTACATTCACTGATTTAACATTCATATCATCTCGTCATTTAAAGAAATTGGATTGTGTTCTATTTCTACATAAACTAACCTCTCCATCATAACAAAGAGAGAGGAACTGTCACCATTCAAACATGTATGCCATCAGAATTTGGACTCAGATATTGGTTGTTGTGTTTATTTATGTTCTAGAGTCACATCATAGAACCAATTATAACTTACTGGTAAAACCAGTGAAAATTTGACAAGAATATGGTGGATACGCCGCTGGTACTTCCTATATATAAGTATTCTTGCTAAAGGATCAGAGGCATTGTCAGGCGGTTATGAGAAGTTCCATGTAGGATTTAGTAATTTCTTTGTACATTGGTTGTGGTGTTTATTTATGTTCTAGAGTCACATCATAGAACCAATCATAACTTACTGATAAAACCAATGAAAATTTGACAAGAATATGTGGATACGCCGCTGGTACTTCCTATATATAAGTATTCTTGCCAAAGGATCAGAGGCATTGTTAGGCGGTTATTAGAAGTTCCATGTAGGTTGTAGTATTATAAATTTTGTTTTAGGATATAACCTTATCTTTCCAAACATATCAAAACTCTTGCGCATGAAATCATACTTAGTGAATCAACTCCGCTTATCAATATTTTTACCGTAAGCAACAAAAAGCGATTCCTGTAGCAGGGTACTCAACCCTTACAAGGAACGTTACTGCCTCAAACAAAATTTAAACCCTTACTCCCTTCTAAGTATGTAACTGTCAAATTAAACACCATCCTTTTTAGACAAATATGTCACTACTTAAATTTCGGGACGAAATTTCTAAAAAGTAGGGGATACTGTAACATCCGTCAAAAACCGGATTTACCAAACCCGCTCCGTTTATTAACCGAACAATCAGTTAAAAATTTCGTTGCGTATTTAATGCCCAAATTAATTTTAAACGATACATAATTAATAAGTATATTGGAATATATAATTTATATTTGAAAATGTATTAAAAATAATGAAATAAAAATAAATCAATGCTGCCGGGTTTCGAACCCGGGTCAGCCAGGAATCCTCAAGCTTTAACTTCCACACGCTCAACCACTCCGCCACTTGTGATGTTTGTGTTCATAATGAAACAATTAAATACATAACATGAATCCCGAGTTCAAACTGACGCGCCCAAATCGCAGTCGTCGGAAATCCCACGAAGTCGCTTTTCTCTGTCGGTTTCTTGTATCTTAACGCAAATATTAACTATTGCATCGGTTATAACCGATGTCAGTCCGCGTTACAAGTCATAACCGCCGGAAAAATCATTGACTTTGAATCAAGACTGAAATCCGACCCCATGCGTCTCGATTCCTCCCTATAAATCCACCCACAACTCACTGGTAGCCCTTTCGCTCAAAATCGCACAAATTCTCGACGTATTTTCACTCGCCGGAGAATATCTGTAAGTCGCCGGAAAACCGAGACTCACATCCACACGGTAATTCCTTCGACTTTTTCTGTTCCAATCAATTGATTAGATGTTACTAACACATATCCACCATCAGAATCCATCCCAGGCGACATAGCCGGAATATTCAACCTTCGCCGGAAAATCTCTGAAATTTCTGATATCGCACTGTGAATCGGTATAACCCTTCAAACTCCTGTCAATCCTTGTTTAAGTACCTCAATTTCTTAATTAATCGAGCAGAACTATTAATTGATCCTAACAGCCGAAGTTCACTATCGGAGCCGACGGACCTCTGCCGGAGTTCTGTGAAAGACACAGATCGGTACCTCCTTTCCCCAAACCCTCTCCATACATTTCCTTTCAATTACTATTAATGTTTGAAAATCAAATTAGACATAAATCAGTCGAAACATTCGGACTTTGTTTTTCTGGGTAAAGTTAACGAAGAAGACGAAGGCAGGTTATAACATAAGTTTAATTAAAATCAGTTTATGAACGGATTAGACACACAGTCCAGCGGTGGACTGTGTGCAAACAATTTCACATACGTCGCTCGTTCGATTCTTGTCCCAGCCTTACTCTCTTGTTATAAAAATGCCTTTTTAACTGAACCGGGTTAACTCTCAAAACCATGTTAAGTATAATAGAAACCAGATTATTTACCAAGTTAGACACACAGTCCAGCGGTGGACTGTGTGCACGGTAACCCACAGGTCCCGGGTTCGAGACCTGTGGCGAGCACCGAGCGAGACATTAAAATCGTTTTTTAAAATAAATGATTTTCGGATTAATTCAATTAGTATATAAATATAATTAAAAACAGAAATATTTCGGGTTAGACACGTAGCTCAGTTGGTAGAGCTGCGTGCACGCGTACGGGAGGTCACGAGTTCGAACCTCACTCAGCGCACATAATAAACACAATCAGACCGGTCAACAAGTCAACGGTCAACAAGTCAACGGTCAAAAAGTCAACATTTTTTATTATTTTTATTTATTTATTTTATTTAAAAACCAATTAAAAATACTTAAAAATAACATTTTTAAAGTTAGAAAATAGCATTAAACTCACAAAAATATATCCAATAATCCTACTAAAATTGATTAATAAAATCCGCTTATTTACCAAACTATTATGTTATTATCTAGGTTAGTTTCACTCGTGGTTAAATCAAACTTCGTGCGCATTCAACATCATCAACCGAACGCACCCAATGTGAGTGAATCTTACAACTCCCCTTTTTAATTACACGTTTTGGGGTGTGTCATGTGTCACTAAAATTAACTCGTTTATTTAAACTTGTGCCATACCATATTGTGATCTAAACTTAGAGTGTAAATATTGTTTGTAGTTATGTCTTTCATATTGTCAAGTTGTATGCAAATCATTCATTAGGCCCATCAGTTCGTAGAACAACGCGTGCCTTAAAACTCATTCATTAGGCCCATCAGTTCCTCGTGAGAGACGGGTTGAGCAACGCGTGCCTCAAAACAATTTATTATTGTATGTGTGTGCATTATCTTATATTAAGTGTTTTATGAATATGTTTACATCTATATTTACTCATATGTGGTTGTGCACTTTATTTTATAATCAATTCAATAAACTTGTTCAAATGCTTTTCATAGGATTCACTCGCCAACTTTTTCTTGATCCAAAAACCATTTTTACACTTGATACAGGTGAACAGGATGAAGCAAGGAAAACATAGGAAATGCCTTAGAAGAAAACAATGAAGTCTAGAATGATGTTTAGGACATGATGAAATTAAGATTATATGTTTCCCTTTAAATTGTAATAATGAATATGAAACGTTATAATAAATGTCATGAGCTTTGATGATAACCCAATCATGCCCCGATCACCTTTTCCGCTGCGGGTCGGGATGTGACAACGGTGAGGAGGGTGTCTTGGCCAGTGTGGGGCAGTTGTTGTTTTTTCAGGAAATTAGGGTTTCATAGCAGTAGTTTTAGGTGGAGGCTAACTTGCGAAGGTTTTTTTTTTTCGCTTTAGGAAATTAGGGTTTCGTGATGGCTAGTAGTGTGGCGGTGGTTTTCTATTCAAAAAACTTGGGTTTCGTTGGGCAGTTGCATGTTGTGGTTGGTGTGTGGCGGTGGTTGTCGCATGCATGTGAATGATAGTGGTGGGTGTGATGGTGAATGATGGTGAAGGTGTGGTGGTGAACCAATGGGTGTTGTGTAAACGACGGTCGTTGCATACGGTGGTTGAGATGCTGTTGATGGTTGTAGAGAATGGTGGCCGGTGAGGGTTAGTTGTGGTAGTGGTGGCTAGTGGGGGCGGTGGTGGCAGGTGCGAGCGGTGGTGGGATGGAGAAAAAGTAGATAGAGAGAGGGTAGATATAAAAGGGGTGTGTGTGTGTGTGTGGATATATATTATTTTTTTAAATTTGTGTTTGTGAATGTGTTTTTAAATAAATGGCTTAAAAGACTAAATTACACTTGAGCAATCTGATTTGACGAAAAAATTAACTGGGTTAGAGACAACAGATGTAACATACAAGATTTGTAAACATAAGGTACCTACCCCATCAATTTTAAAGGCAAAAGACAATCTTTGAAATATATATATATATATATATATATACATATATATATATATATATAGTGGAGAGTTCAAATTAGAAGAAAATTTTTGTAATAATAAAAAGAATAACTTTTAAACCAATAGAAATTCTCCATTTACTTCATTAATATGTGTATTTAATGTTATGAAAAAGGGCATATAGGTAAATCTATAATTATCATTAATTAGCAAATTAATTAAACTTATAACTCATTTTTTTCATATACTCTTTCAAGACAAAATAATTTATGGTGTAGGACAATTTTCGACATGTGTAGGATAAATTTTAGTATGTGTATGATAAATTTTGAATGTGTAGGGTAAATTTACATGTGTGTAGGGTAAATTCCGGTAAATGTAAAACATATGTAGGATAAATTTTGAAATGTGTAGGATAAAATGTTTTTGCTTTATTAATAAGAGATAATATAATTAATGAGAGGAGTTATAAACTATTTAATGTTTTACCATTATGTCATTTCTTCTTTATCTTCTCACATTAAATTTCTTCTCAAATGAACATTCATATATATATAATATTTATATATATATATATATATATATATAATGGCATTTTCTGTGATTTACTCTAATATAATAATAAAATATGACAATTGAATTTTAATAATTTAAATCTATTACTTCTTGGCTTATTATCCATCTGTATTCGCAATTTAACCAATGTGATTACTAATTTCAACTTAAATATCAAAGGAAATCTCACGAGTATAATCATCATAGGTTTACACTTGATTTGCACTCGATTTCGCTCACACAATATACATCTCTCAATTTCACATATAATCATTCTTGTGAGCAAATTCGAGTTAAAATCAAATGTAAATTTATGACGACTATATGAGTGGAATTGCCCTTTTGAAAGTTATAAATGTCATTTGTCAAGTTATAAGCATGGATTATTGTTGGCTAATGAATTATAAACAATAATCATAATTATAAAAATAATAATAATTTAGTAATGATAATGATTAACAAACTTATGCCTACCTATATACAAGATACATACTATATTTGTAGAATAAGTGATTTTTTATGGATTGCTCAAAGCATAAACGCAAAAGTTGACCATAGCACTTGCATATTTTTTGCATTTGCAAGGTATAATGTTATTTTTTGGATTTTTATATGACAGTACTTAATTTTATAATAAAAGCCGCAGTATGTTCTTTTAGAAAGCAAACCATACACACGTTATAAAAGTATCTAAGATCGGTCATTCCAGGTTTTTGAATAAAATGAAAATGAACTTCTAACTATCAATCATATATATATGACTGTTCATTAATTTCCGTATCGATACGACTATGGTAGTACGTACTGCATTGAGCATGCAGAAAATCACATGGTTTATTAACTATTGGAAAACAAATGCAATTGAAATAAGACGACAACACCTCATCAACCAACTTAAATGTAAAAAGTAAATAAATATAAAAGGAAATGCGAATTAAGTGTGTCCTTGGGTTATAAAGCCTGAAGGTACATACTTATCATTATGAATTTTGGAAGTATAAATAGAAGTTGCAAGAATGAAAAGATTTTTTTTTTTTTGCATTATTCATATATCAGTTGTCAACTTCTTGTGAAGTTATCACAAGAGTACTTGCCTAGAGAGTCATGTTAAAGGGCCTTGCTATATTTAGTAAGTGAGGCCATAGCCATTGATTTGATTATCTTATGCATTCATTCAAGGATTTGTTTTTATATGTTAGGAAAGTAATGACAACTTTAACTAATTTAAATTTAAGTGTGAAATACGATAACTCATTTATTTATAAGGTTGTGGAGAAAAGTTATTTTAAGGGTACTAAGTAGTAACTACTAACCTTATTCCCTCAAACTCCACTTTATTAATCAAACAATCTTAAACACTATAAAAACCAACACCCTCTTAAATTAAAACCCTCAAATAGATCGAACACCTTAATCTATTTAAAAGTTAGTTGGTATAAGTTATGTATAATTTATCTGAACAAAAAAATCAAACAATTTGAAAATTTTGGAGGTCACCTATGTTCAAACGTCTAAAATTATTCTGCAAATAATAATTAAGTTAATTATATTGAGTAGTAATTTATTAATTTAGTTTTGAAACGTTTACTTTTTATAAACTAAAACATAAATACAAAAGGATAGAAACAAGTCAATCAACTAAACCCTATACGTTACTACGTTAGGGTGCAAGGTTGGTCATCACTCATCACATTCCATCATACATAACACCCAATCACCATTAGACACCTCACTCCATCACATTTATCACATTTCACTTTATATATCACATTTGCAATGGTCATTACTTATTAATAACTCTTTTTTCTAATCAAACAAATAAGATATAAAATTAAAACAAATAAAAACCAACATTTACAAAATGCATTAAATTAAAAAAAAATACAACCAATAAGCAAAATACGTACTCATACTTCAAATCTAATATAAAAAAACTACTCTTCGTCGGAATCAGAAATTTGAATATCTAAACCATTAACATGTTTCATTAGATTAAATCGTAGTCGAAAATGTGTTTCTTCGTTTTGCAACTCCAATAGAATATCCTTGCTACTGAGTACCTGTGTCGGGGGTCCATAACATGGTCTGGTGATATTGCTTGCCCCTCGTCCGTTATGATCATATTGTGCTATATATATGATACACACGCACACCACACTCCTAAATGTTTGTGGTCTAATTATATGCACCAGTTGATCAACAATACACCATTTACTTTTCAAAACACCAAATGTTCGCTAAACGTCTTTTCTCGCTGACTCCTATAACTTCTTTAACACTTTTTTCTTTGGGACCGGTTGGAAACGAATACGCCTTTACAAAAACAGGCCAAGTCGAGTAAATACCATCAACAAGATAGTAGTCCCGTCTATAATTTCTCCCGTTGACTGTAAACGCACACGATGGTGTGGTTCCTTGTAACACAACATTGAATAACAATGATTAGTTTAGAACATTAATGCCGTTGTTTGAACCAGGAACACCATAAAATGCATGCCAAATCCATAAATCATTTAACGCCACCGCTTCGAGCATGATCGTCGGTTTTATCGTCACCTCTCATATACTGTCCTTGCAATTTAGTCGGGCAACTTCTCCAAACAATGTACCTACAGTTGATGCTACTAAGCATCCCAAAAAGTGCATCTAACTTCATGTGCGGCGTATAAACGTGATATGTCGTGTCTAGTCGGCTTTCATAAAAATACTTTAGCATATAACTTAATAATAGCATTGCAAAAAAAATATAGAGATTCACTAGAAGTCCTAGAAGACGTAGCTAAGTATTCATCATATTCGTTAGGAATGCTACCGATTGCAACTTAACGAACCATGTATGTATATTTTTGTTTCACCATGAAACGCTTTTTCCCCTAGCGACGTAGCAACTTGAAACCATTCAAATTCAACTTCAGTATCTCCCACAATCTTTAAAAGTGGTAAATAATACTTATCATCCTTTATGTTTGTATCGAAGTGCAATGGATGATCTGGTTAAAGTTTTAGTTAAGTATGACATGTCCCTTGCACATGAGGTTAAATTCATTTTTTTACTGTCTTAAGGACAATTTGTACGATAAATATGTGTCTCTTAATCCATACCCCCTCTCTAAATATCTCCCCCCCCCACCCCCCGGTCTCATCTATAGCCATATCTACTACAACCATTGCCCACCTCCGGCTCTCTTCCCTACCACCATCAATTTTTCTGGCTTCCCTATGTTCTATGACCACAAAACTCTTTTCTGATTTCTATTATGATGTCGATCTCTCCCTAAAACCCTAAACAACAACATCATTGTTCTCAATTAGTGGGGTTATGATGGTTTGAAGACTATCCTATTGAAATAAATCCACCGGAAATCATTAATTAAGCGACGACGAACATTGCAGATCTGTGGTCTCAGCATGATGTGGAGGCGATGTTAAGTGATGTTATACGTCGAGATTCCGGTGAAGTGGATGTGGTGGTTGTTTGGTGTTGTCTTGTTCATGGTGGTGGTGGTTGTTTGTTGTTGGCTGTTGGTGCCAGTAATGGTGGTAATGGTGTTTAGTGGCGGTAGTAAGGCGCAATAATGGTGGTGGTTATGTATAGCGTCACTGATAATGGGGGTGGTGGTGTGGCAGGTGGTGCGTAGCATCGGAGAAGAAAGAAAGATGATAAGGAGATAAGATGGGACTATGGAGGTGGTCAGCGGTATTGGGGGTGGTGTTGAAAAAGATTGGGGGTGTTCCATGGTGGTAGGATGGTGTGTTAGATGAAGATGGATTGGGAATTAGGAAGAGAGAGAGTACAAACATGTACAGACAGAGAGGGGGAAAGATTGACAGTAGTGGTGGGATTTAGCGGAGGCGTGGCTATCACGGTGATGGGTGTTGGTTAGAGAAAAGATGTGAGATATGATTTTGTTTATTTGTTTAAATATAGTAGTAAAATTACTAACATACCCTCACGTACAAGGCATGTGCCATACTTAACTGAATATTTTAACAAGTTTAGGGCCAAAAAACGTAGGGTGTGATAGTTTTTATAAAGAAAGGATTGTGACTAATTATTGAAGTTAAAAAGCATTTAATGAAATTCGATAAAAACATAAATGACGAAATGTGCAATTTACCCCTTTAAAATAATTCTTTCGACATATGAAACAACATTCTAAACGTATCGGTATTATATTTTGGGTTTTCAAAAAAGTAATCATTCATTAGAACTTTATTAGCCCCTTCTCGATCGCGAAGCACCATTTTTTTTCTTTATTGTCCCGTATCTTCGAGGTCCTCGAGCTCCGACATCTTTTCAAAAAATTACAAAATACAACCTGAAGATTCCGACGAGCTGGACGAGTTGGACGGAAATGTACTTGAGTACTCTATATCCCCATATGTGTATTTCTAAAACTAATAATATACAATTGTATATGATTTTTAGAGTTGAGAGGTGAATTCGAGTGTATAAAATAGGTAAAGAATGTTTTTTTTTTAATTTAATAGTGAGCCCCATGAATATAGCCGTCCAACGACTATATTTCTCAAACAAACCACCTCCATCAACAAGCGATGAACATCATGTATTTGACCTCCATCACGCATGATAGCATGCTCGCGACTTTGTGTTATCACCCATCACTTGCGCACCCAACTACCCATACTTTTTCAAATTTAGTTTTGATACGTTAGCTAAGATGGGTCTTGTTATGTATAAGATGCTGAACCAATTATTGTAATGTAAACTATAAACAAAATTGAAATTTCTTTTGGTTTATTTTTTACATCAGGGCGCCTAACTTTATTTTACAGGCCAATGACTATAAACTTCTCAACATTACCATAAATAAACAACACTTGTTTGGCCTGTTACAAACAAGACAGTATGCATTCCAGCTGCGTGTGTTAAATGAATGTATGTATATCTTATAAAGTTATATAGTATATAATATCTATACTTTCTACCTAATATAAATCAACTGGTCCCTTGTCTCTAGAATATTAGTCGCTCTTCGAAAAAAAGCGACAAAATTTAATCTTTTTAGTAAATAATTAATCCAATGCTAATGTGTGAAATTCACAACTTAAGTAGTAAAACATGATGTAAAATTTTATTAATTTTTTGATGATTTATTGCAGTATAAACATATGTGTTGGAGAATTCAGAAAATAACCGATGATCTAAGAGACGTGTAATCATTTTCAGATCAAATTATTTCGGTGGTTCTATTGTGTAATTCAATCAGATACAATTATAATTGTTAAAACAAGAACTAGTATGTATTAGAATTCGTATGAACAAGAGAGTGCAACCAAGAACAGTGATTTCAAATTAGGGGGAAACCTCTGGTAACTACCTTTAGGCAGTTATAATTTTAAATTAAAATTGCCTCCAAATGCCTTATTTTTTTCCATCTCGAAAATAAGTGGAAATTCCAGAAAATATTTTCTCTGCACCGTGGACCCTACTCCCAGGGTGCTCCCCCCGGACGCCGTTGCTCCCTTAGAACCTCCATTGATTAAGGCCTACACCCGAACAATTAGAACTATAACAACTCAAACAATCGTACACTACTGCACCTCCTAACTTGCTTAATGTGTGTTACAGTTCACCTTGGTCACCAAGTCAATCTCGATTACACTAAAATATACAACTTGATGGAATAAATAAGGTAACATCAATCTATATATATATATATATATATATATATATATATACATACTTGTGCCAATGTATTGAAAGAGTTTTAGTGTCGAGATGCACATAGTTTAGCTCATTCAAAAAAGATAAGCCTTTATGGTTTGGACCACATACAGCTTGGTAATCTTTCGTAACTCATTATTCTTCATCCACCCACACCACTTTTCAGTCTATACAATCAATGGCTTCGTGCTTTGATTTGTATCGGTGTCATAAAATGTTTTTGAGTTATAATTCAGTAGTAACTTTCGTAATATACTCATGATATATGCTACATCTATAGTCAAATGCATATATGTATTTAGCGTTATTTACAGGTTCATTTTATATAATATGGTTTAAAAATATCATTTATGAATTCTAAGTGAACATTAATAAACCTATCAAACGAATCTTCAGCTTAAATCCCACCAAACAATTTAAAAAAATACATGAATATAACAATAAAACGCATGGCTTCTAATGCAGAATGAAATTGCATTCTGAATAGAAAATAGAAACAAGAGAGAAAGCTAACAAAAAAGGGATGGTTTTACAAAAGTATTATAAATTAACATCTCTCATGTTAATAATAATATTGAATGGAAAATGTACGTATTAATAATCATCATGACTAAACAAATTACCTAACTAGCAATGGACTTTTTTACAAAATTTCAATACTTTTTTATATATAAAAGGAAACCTTCTAAAACTAAATGTTCATTGATTAGCAAACCAAAATCTAAATTACGTGTAAATTGTACCTGGTAATGAATAGAAAGGTTTTTTTCAATCACGAATTTTTTGCTCCTTATAAGATTTAAATCCAAAATCTCACATTTAAGCATTTTAAAAGGGGTTTCTAGCCACTGAACCACCAACTCCAGCGATGTAATGAATAGAAAGTTGACATGTGAGTAATTAGTGCAAAAGTTGGCACGTTTTGCACTAATTAACATGCTGGTGCAAAAATTGAAAAGTGTGCATTGATTTAACTAGGCAACCAAGTAAGTAATGACAAGTGTCTTTGCCTAACCATGCAGCGAACGAAAGACGATGCATATGCAAAAGCGTATAAGTAACTATTGTGTCGATTTAACTAGACAGACACAGACGATGCCTTATCATACCATGCATAGTTATAATTATTTTAACTTTTATTTGTGTATATTTTTGTTTACATGTTTTAGATTTAGAAATTATAATACTTTTAAATTAAAACATGTGTAAAAATTAAAATCATGATATTTTTGAGGGAATAAATCTACTATGAAGCAGAGGGCCCATTTGTCCTTTCCATTCATTTTGGACGTTGGATATTTTTATATTGTGTCCTTATATAATACATAAAAAATTATTAATGCATTTTTATCATATCAACAATAAGTTACGATAACAGAAATAATAAGAAAAAAAAGTAGCATGTAAATAAGTAAAATTGTGAAATAGATGTGAGAGGTGTGGTTTGTATTTGTAGTGTATAATTACCAACTTCAAATGGAACGTTCTAATCAAATGTACTATGCTATTAAAGTGTTTATTTAGCTCTACTAATGAGTAATAAATTAAAGTGAATCTCATATAGAAATTACAAATAAATATGTGTGACGAACACCATGTCATTTGTTGCAAAGTAAGGCATAGACATGCACAATCACCTACTTGGCTGATTAATTAAATCGACTCATAAATTGCACACTTATGCTATCTCGTCAACGTGTATATATGTCGGCTCACAAAGCGTAAAGAGTAATTGATTAACTGCCATCATATACTTGGTTGTCTAACAGGTTGTTTGTTTAGCTCTTAATAAGATTCTTAATGGTTCAGTACTTAATAGTTCAGACTGTTTGTTTCACGAGCAAATGTTTGAATGGTTAAGACTTCTAATCTGAATTGGTCAGACATTTACCTCTGAACGTTAAGCATTATACTGGCTCTTAATGGTTCAGACCTCTTACTGGTAATGATTCAGACCTTATACTGGTTCAATACTTAACCATTCAGAAGTTGTCAAACAGCCCCTAACTAAATCGACGCAAAACTTGTGAGTTCTGCTATGGTTGGCATAAAGCTTGTTCTATTCTATGCTGCTTGACTCCGTGTTAACTTTCTGTTGCCTACAAACTACACATTAGACATGTCACATATGTCATTTATTATCTTGAATAGTTAATTAGTATGTAAATTTTCGTCTCGTATAAAAGTAATATACTAATACAAAAAAGACATACAAAAATCAATGAAGTAACGAATTAGTCCGTAGGGTTGATTTTACCGTGTCTTTATTGATGGGTGAATGTGTGTGTAGAAGGAAAGGCTGCACCAGAATCTGAAATGTCACTTCATATCTGCTTTTACATTTATTTCATTTCTTTCATGTCACTTCAAAGTACAAAACCCTACATTTATTTTATTACTTTATATAAGGATATTCGGTGTTGGGGTCGTTCAGGCCCTTCAGGTCCGGCTTATCCCGACGACGCCCTTCAACATCGTTTTCGGTGGTGCAGCGTCGTCGCAGACGTCTACTCTGGACGTTGGAGATGGTCCTCTCTCTCTTCTTCTCTATACATACATACATATATATATATATAACCCCATCCTCCAATTCCTAGGTGCATCCCCTTTATATCCATCCTCATACGCATCCTACGTGACGTTGAAGTGGAGGATCATCCTTCAAGAAGGGCCATCACCCACACCGAGTAACTTAAAGAAAACCAAAAAATATAATTAAGATACATTACAAAAAGAAAAAGATAAAGGTAGGAAAAAATCTACCCTGTTTCTTACAAACTAAGTATTTTTTTAGCATTTCTTTTATCAAGGTTTATATATCATTAGTAAGAAATTTTCTTTATTCTTTTACAATTGTAAAAAATGGATCTTCGACCTGAGGGGGTATGGTTCCAAAAACTCTACCCCTACGTAAATAACCATACCATTAACTACTTTTTTACAAAGATAACCTTGCATGCAACATGCAATGGTGCGTGTTCTTCAACACCAACAGGTCATACAATGAGCCTTGCTGTAACACTCCAAAAACGAGTTTGGTGACCAAACCACGTTAATATTAAAGAACGGGTAAAAGACCGTTAGCGATGAAAGTTAAACTATAAACAAAATAACTAGGAACAAATAAACCTAGTTAAAAACATGCATATAAGTAACCAAACAATAAATTACGGTCTCATTGTTAATCAAAACTAAACTTGAGGGACCAAGGCTGCCAAAAAGGGAACTTATAATATAAAATCTCAAAAATTAAACACAAAACACATAGTTAGTGTATGTGTGTGTGTGTTCTACGGCTGGAGAACAAGGGAAGCCCTAGTTCAAGCTAAATCCATCAAATTGAAGAACAATTCGAGACCCAAATCAGTGCATGAACATAAATTATTGATCACCTCGATTAGGAGATCATAAGGTATGTCTTAAAACCTAAATTGGTGAAAGTTGCGAATTGAGACAAGTAGATTACTTGCAATTAGATTGTTGGATGATGATCCAAAGATGATATTAAGTGTATGTGTATGATAGATTTCGTTAAACTTAATGAAATTATGCATAATTTGATGTAAGATTACTTGTTAGTGATTAACAAGTAGATTATAAAGTATGTTCTGATTATATGATGAAATTGATGATATATAAGTGTTTATGATCATCATACTTGTGTGTATGTAGAAGATATTTGAACAAATTAGAGGTTCGAATAGATGTTCATACATGACTTGAAATGGGTTTTTATGATAAGATGAGATTTATGTTAAACACATGTTGATAGATGCTTAAAATCAACATGTGAATGTGAATGTTTAAAGTATTTGGCTAAGTTTATGTTTGGGTAAATTCCATATATATGATGCAATGGGTTGTTTCATAGTGATGAAACAATCCCAAGTTCTTGCATAAGACTGATAAATTAGCATATGATTGTAGAAACTATGTTAATTGATATTAGCAATCATGTGAACTTTTAATTTGGAAAACATAACTCAATTGGTAGCCAAAGAATAGTGCTTACTGGGTAATTAACGAATTGTGTAAATGAGTTGTTAAACTTGTTTGTGGGTTAGTGTGAGTAAAAAGACATTTGACTTTTAAGAGTCAAACTGACCTATACTAAGATCGAATGATAAATTTGATATAAAATCCGTAAGGTGGAATAGTCGTTTTAGATGATAACTAACCTAACCATCTTGCGAATGATAAATGATAGTTTGACGCTTGACAAGCTAGGTGGAGGCTTGGGAAGAAGCGAGTCAAACGGAACAAGTACGCGGAAGAAGGCATTATCGAAATTCAAGGTAAGTTAAGCTTACATTCTTAAAAAAGTAAAATTTACTTATGTTTTGAATATGAATAAGCGTTTTGGGTATTCGGAACAAGATTCCGAAATATGAAGTTCCGACACGGATGGATACGGGTTGGAACAAGCGAAGATGGAAATAAACCATATTTGATGGTAAAAAGGGTAAAACAATAATTTAGTCATGTAATGACAAGTAACCAAGGATTTTGGAAAAAGATACCTTATGGTGTAAGTCATAAGGAATATAAAGAGTAAATGGTAATTTAGTCATGGGTTGACAAATAAATATTTAATCTTGAAATAGACACCCTATGGTGTATGCCATAACGGATCAAACAGATTAAGAAATGGCCTAAAGTAATATGATCATAAGTCGTAAACCGAAATGGACTAGATGGGTGAGATGACAAATAATATCATCTCATAAAGATAAATGGTCATTTAGACCAAACGGGTCAAATGGTGATATTGTCACCATTTGGCGATGATGACTAATGGATACTTGTTGAGTTTTGTGCTCATAGGAAGAATGAGGATGAATTGCATTGTTATTAAATAGCAACTAATAGAGCAAGGTATTAAATTGAATCAGTGCTATGAGCCGAGTCAGGTACGTGTAGCGGGTCAAACTCTCAACAAGGACTTAAAGGCCAGATGAGAGTTAAATGAGTCATAAATGAATAATGGATTACCTAAGGTAAGGTAAATCCAATAATCTAATTTGTAAATATTATGTTCTTAAGAACATAATGATTTTACATAGATTATGGTCAAACGTTCATTTTGGTCAAAACACGATATTGTATGTCCTTCGTCGTAAAGAAGGGTTTAAGTTGACCAAAATGCCCTCGAAAGATAAAATTAGTAAACGACTCTAATATTAGTTTAATAATGAGTTCTATAATTAATAGACCCCTTTAGGTAAAGTAAAAGCGAAAAGCATAAACCTTTTTGGTTTGGTGCCTTTAAATGGTCTTTTTCGTAATCGGTCGAATCAAAAGGGCGGAAATTGGACAAAATGAATTTACGATAATAAATTCATCACAAATAAAGTTGTGTGGGAAATAGATAGATATCCTAGTATGGATATAAAAAGATAGATAAGGTTTGGTTGAAATAAGCGTTGAATTACGCTAAAACAACCAAACGGGTCAAAATAATAACTAAATAAAGGTCTAGTTGAATAGGGCAATGTATTTGCTAAGGAAACTATGCGGGTATTAAGGGAATGCTAAGGCATACCAAATGGGGCATATAAATGTATAGTTGGTCCAAAAAGGGATTAAAGGGCAAAATGGGTAAAATCGGAAAGCATAAGTATAAATTCGAAAATAAATGCATAAGTCATAGAAAATGAGTATCCGGGTCAAGGATCTCATGTTAATTATGTAAGAAAACAATTTACGAATGATTAGAAACAAGTTTCAAGTAAAACGGATTTATATCGAATGAGTTACGGAAGTTTCTGTAACTAAATTGCAAACAAGAGAAAATCTGCAGCAAGCCACCGTAGGCTACGGTGGCCTACCGATAGCTTACGGTGGGCAGCTTTTGTGTTAAAATGAAGTCTTAACCGTAAGACAGTGAGCTAGGACCGTAAGGCTTGACCGTAAGCTACGGTGGTCACCGTAGCTTACGGTGGAGCCTAAAACCAAAGTTTTGTTTTTATTGCTTCAAGCCTTCGGGTTTATTCGATCATGTTATTATTTATTATAACTAATGTATTTCATAAAATATGAAATATAGGCGATACTTGGAGCACCGGAGGAAGATCAAGCTATAAGAAGAACCGAACACGATCAAAGACCAAGCTTCCGCATTTGGTTTCAAGACTATGGAACTAATCAGTAACGACTTGTCAAAAGGTTATATATAGAATAAAGTTTTAATAAACTCGAAAATTTTGTAATGATGTATATTCGCATTTACTCATTTAAATGCAAAATTTTTATTCGAAATTCAATATAATAAGATAGGGTCTTACACTTGCACACTCACGTAACGGTGAATTAGACTAACACCAACAGGTCATACAAAGTCTTGCGCATTCAGCGCAACGGTAAATTAGACCAATGCAATCAAGTCAAACAACAAGTCTTGCGCATTCAGCGCAATGACAAGTTAACTAATACAAGTCACACAACGTGCCTTGTGTACTTGGCACAACGGCAAGTTAGACTCATGTGCGCAGGTTACTAGACGCTGCGCAGAACAACATCCCTCTGAGCTATGAATCCTAAAACCTTGCAAGGACAAGACACACATGAGAAGCGCCTCATAGTATTAGGACAAAAGGATATACCCCTGACAGCCCTGCGTTGGCGGGAAAAACACTGACAATCTCGCAAAATGGGTAAGCACTAAGAGGTGTTGACCATACTCAAGGGCTAAGGGTTGCTCGGCAGGTTGGGTGTGACAGTGTCGCATGAGCAGTAATACAGACGTCAGACTGCACACCAACCATATCTCTGCCAGTGACTGTTTCACCTTCTCCACTTTCGGCTGGCAGCAGGCCTGACATCAGAGACGGTTGCCTTTACACGTGGCACCACTCAACATCCGACAGAACACACCTCCTGACAAAGGACATTAATTCTCCTACATAGAACATTTAATCTCTGACCAGAGGGACAAAACGGACATCTCTGGCTGTATGAGCCGGGCTAAGGCCCACCAGCCTATCTCCTGAACATATCATTTCGGCTATAAATAAGTATTGGATCTCCAGGTAAAACACACGCATACACACCCACTCACTTACAACTTACTTACTACCTTACCCGCAATCCTCAAATACTTATTCTCATGCCGGAGTATGGTCACGGAGAAAACCACCATTTCCATGTGACGAGACTAACGGCTTTGCTAGTTTTGCAGATCAGCTTAAGTGAGTTCACCCCTGATAGTGAAGTGAAAGGACAACCCCTTTAAAGCATAAATACCTTGGTTGTAACTGATATATCCCCGGATATCCCTAGGTTCAACCGATGTTTCTTCATTGGCGCCATCCGCTACTTTCTCTCTTTTTAACCAAATAGTTCCCTTCATTTTCACTTTTTCCGCAAGCCTCACGTTCATACGGATGATTTCCCATCAAACACCCCAAGAGGTCTTCGAGCCGAAGGTAAGAACCCAGTTCATGCCTCTCGAATCGACGGACAAGTGGAAGAAGATTCTTCCGAGAATGCCCGAACTCAGCACGGCTCTGGTCGTGTAAACATCTTGGTCACTCCCGGAGCCCAACTTGAGACTCCCTTTGTACCGATCACATCGGTCTTACCCCCGGGTTGTAACATCCGTCAAAAAACGGGTTTCCAAAACCCGCTTCGTTTATTAACCGAACATCCAGTTAAAATTTTGTTGCATGTTTAGGGCTCAAACTAATTTTAAACATTACATAATTAATAAACATTCTAGAATTTAAAATTTTTAATTAATAAATGATAAAAATAAGTGAGTAAAAAATAAAAGGGAGCTGCCGGGTTTCGAAGCCGGGTCAGCAGGTTCCAACAAACAAACACTTCACCGCTCCGCCACTTGCCTTCCTTGTGAATATTATGAAACAAATAATACTTAAGAAGAGATCCGGATTTAAACCAGAAACAGCCGCGCTAAGTCACCGGCTATCATAAGAAACCGGATTTTCCTCGTCAATCCTCGGGCTGGGTGCAAGTTAAGTCAAGGGTCACCGGTTCGATCCCCGACTAAGCCAGCCGGTCAGACGATATTTGAAACATTTTTAATAAACTAAAAAGTATATAAATATAATTAAAATCAGAAATATTTCGGGTTAGACACGTAGCTCAGTTGGTAGAGTTGCGTGCACGCGTACGGGAGGTCACGAGTTCGAACCTCACTCAGCGCACATAATAAACACAATCAGACCGGTCAACGGTCAAAGTCAACGGTCAACATTTTTTTTATTTATTTATTTTATTTAAAAATCAATTAAAAACACTTAAAAATAATATTTTAAAGTTAGAAAAATGTCCTTAAACTCACAAAAAAATAAATCTAGAAATCCTATTAAGGTTATGAATTAAAATTATTAATCTCAAATAAAATCCATTTATTTACCGAACCATTATGTTATTATTTAGGTTAGTTTCTCTCGTGGTTAAATCCAAATTCGTGCGCATTCATCATCAATCCAAGAAACGCAACCACTGTGAGTGAATTCTTACAAATTCCCCTTTTTATTCATGTTTTGGGGTGTATCATGTGTCGCTTAAATTAATTCGCTTATTCAAACTCGTGCTATACCGTTATATGATCTAAACTTAGAATGTAAATATTGTTTGTTGTGATGTGTTACATATTGTCAAGTTGTGTGCAAATTATTCATTAGGCCCATCAGTTCCTCGTGGGAGACGAGTTGAACAACGCGTGCCTCAAAAACATTCACTAGGCCCATCAGTTCGTTGAATAACGCGTGCCTCAAAAATCATTCATTAGGCCCATCAGTTCCTCGTGGAAGACGAGTTGAACAACGCGTGCCTCAAAAAAACAATCATTTGGTGTATGTGTGTGCAATATTTAATATTATGTGTTTTGTGAATAAATTTATATCTACATTTACTCATATGTGGTTATGCACTTTATTTTATAATTGATTCAATAAACACGTTTAAATGTTTTCATAGGATTCAATCGCCAACTTTTTGTTGACCCAAAAACCTATTTTTACACATGATACAGGTGGACAGTATGAAGCAAGGAACACGTAGGAAATTGCCTTAGAAGAAAAATAATGAAGTCTTGAAAGATGTATAGAACATGTTGTATTGTATGATTTGATTGTAATCTCCTTTTAAAAGAAATAATAAATATGAAACTTTATAATAAATGTCATGAGCTTTGATGAAAGCCCAATCATGCCCCGATCACCATTTCCGCTGCGGGTCGGGTGTGACAGATTGGTATCAGAGCTTTTGACTATAGGGATATAGGATAGGTAATTAGACCCTTAGAGCCTATACTATAGTTGATTAGATTTTAATTGTTTATGTGGTTACATGCAAACTCATGATGTTTATTTGTTTCGTATTTATTACATACACAAATTTATGCAAACACTCCCACTATCATTTTGTGTGATACTTAATGAGTTATACTTATAGTCAAACATAACATGCTTACATATACATTCATCACGCATATTTCAATGTCCACATATTTAAATCATCTTCATACTTCCGTTATTCAAGATTTTGTCGCATTTTTCATTTTTCAATCTCATCAAAGTGAGTTCTATGACGGGCATGTAGTAACTGTAAGGGTACGAGTACCGGTAGTCGGAACGTCCTGTCTAGGTTGGCATTCGTATAAATCCAATATAACGGACCAGTTTGCCTACCTGGGGACCAACGATGAGAGTACGAAGGATCTGTTAGGCCAAAGCATGCCACACCAAACGTCGTTCGAACTAACCCCACTTTGAGGTGTCACCGTGTCCACACCTGGATACATTCCGAATATCATACGTTACATACATATTTCTCGATTTTCTCCGGGTTTTAGTGTACGTTACAAGGCTAACACATGCGAACCATATGAAAGACCCGGTAATCATGGGGCCCACATGATTACGAAGGTGAAGTATGGCGGCATGCAAGGCCCAATTACGAGCAAAGCCCAAGACATCCTATGGATGTAGTAGATTTATTATTCTATATTTATTTTATGAATGTTCATTCCTAAATACGACACATGACACCTAAAACGTCAAACTCATACTCTCGATACGTATTCCTTGTAGATGTCTTCTAGTCTCGCTCGTAGAAAAATGAAAGCAGGAAAATCCCGTGAGCGCATGGCTGCCCAAATCGCTCAACAAATGGCGGCCGTAATACCCAACATCGTAGTTCAAGTTCAACAAGCCCTTACCGCTAATCCCGTCAATCAAGAAGATCAAATGTTGTCAACCCTCCCCCAAATACCACTAAATGCACCTTCAAGCATTTCAAATCCTGCGACCCTCCAAAATACGAAGGGACTGAAGGTGTCACCGCTCTCCTCCATTGGTTTGAGGAAATGGAAAACACTTTTCTAAATTGCGATTGCCCCGATGATCGCAAGGTGCGATATGCTACCGGTCGTTTGCTTGGAATAGCACTTACATGGTGGAATACAGAGAAGGCCAAGCGAGGTACTGAGGATGCTATGACCTTGACTTGGGAAGAATTGAGGGAGATCATGACAAGACGTTTCTGTCCAAGAACGAACAAGAAATAAGATATCATCTTGAACAAGAGCGACCACACATAAACAGAGATTCCATATTCTTTGAAACAAAAGGAAGGCGACCACACCACATACAACAAGAGATTCCTTGAGTTGAATCAGATGGTCCCCAACTTGTTCACTCCTCTCTACCGTTTGATCGAGCACTACATTCGAGGTCTTCCTTCAAAAATTCAAGACTCTGTAATAAGTACCACACCTGCAACTTTGGAAGCAGCAATGGAGTTAGCTACAGAGCTCACCGAAAACCGCATACGTAATAAAGACTTCACGGAGGAGAAGAAGAAGGATAAAACATCAACCGAAACCTCAAACTCCACCCGAACCGAATCCTCTTCACAACCCATTTCTAAGAGAAAACAAGATGGGCAAATTTTCGTTGTCACCCAACATAATCAACCAACTTCACAAGCCATACCCCTCCAAGCTATCCCAATCACTCAAGTAGCACCCAACTCTACTTACCCAAATAAGAAACCTTACATTGGACCTCACCCTCAATGCAACACCTGTTTTTATCACCATCCATATACCTTACCTTGCCGACTATGTGCAAATTGTGGCCGTTATGGTCATTTGAGCAAGACTTGTCGCGCCTCTCAAAACCAAGCTTCACCCCCTACTCAAAACATGATCCAAACATATCAACAACCCCAATACCCCATGTTCCCATATGTTCGAGCTTGTTTTAATTGTGGCGACCCTACCCACTTTAGAAACACGTGCCCTCGATTGGTTAACATCATAAACGCCCAAGCTCAAGTAAACCCAGTTAACCAAGCAAATCAAGAAACCTAACCACTAGGCCACCAGCAAGAGGAAGAGCTTACAACATCAACGCCAATCCTGTTGAAGATAATAACGGCCCAAACGAACCACCCAACTAGTTTTTGTAACACCTAATGGCAACCTCCCAAATGTGGGGCAAAAAAAACCTCATCGAGGATAATGGCAACCTCCTACATGTTGGGGCAAAACCTCATCGAGGACGATGAGTCCCTTAAGGGGGGTGATTATAACACCTAATGGCATACCTCCCAACATCGTCCGTGGACAAGAGAGATTCCTGGTTCATAAGTAATGCCCTACCTCTAAAATCACCAACGCGTTTTGGGCTTAATGCTAGTGGATGAGAGGAGAACTCCACAGTTAAGCGTGCTCAAGTGGGAGTAGTACTAGGATGGGTGACCTCCTGGGAAGTCTCCACCAGGCAACCAAAAACAAAGCCGTGAGTTCCTAGATGGGCCACCCATCAAGGGCAAAGCGGACAATATTGGTGATAACGAGGGGCAGGGGTGTTACAGAGTGGTATCAGAGCCAGGTTCGGACCAGTGGTGTCAGGTCTTGCGAGGACGCTGGACCCCTTAAGGGGGTGTGATATCCCGCATCGGTTGTGAGGGGAACGAAGGCTTCCTTATAAGCTTGATACCTTCACCATCATGACGCGTTTTAAAACCGTGAGGGGCAGGCACTGAAGGCGTACTAGCTGCCAAAGCGGACAATATCATGGTGCGGTTATGCTGGGCTGTTACAGTTTTCTTCACCAAAAATCAAGATTCAACTCCAACCGCTTAGTTTTTTTTTATGTTTTCTTTATGTTATCTCAATCTTCACGTATTTCAATTATAAATTGGAAATTTATCCAAGAATCTTAATGCGAATTACTATTTCAGTTTTGTTTTATAGTCATTGATTTAACATTCATATCATCATACATCTCGACGTATCTCAATCTCATCATTTAAAGAAGTTGGGTTGTGTCTCACTTTTACCTAGACTAACCCCTTCATCATAACAAACGAGAGAGGTACTGTCATCATTCAATCATGTATACCTTCAGATTTGAGACTCAAGTTTTGGTTGTTGTGTTTGTTTATATTTTAGAGTCACATAGAACTAATCATAATTTACTGATAAAGCCAATGAAAATTTGACAAGAATATGGTGGATACGCCGCTGGTACTTCCTATATATAAGTATTCTTGCCGAAGGATCAGAGGCATTGTCAGGCGGTTATGAGAAGTTCCATGTAGGATTTAGTAATGTCATGGTTGAAGTTTGTTTTACACTCACTGATTTAGCATACATATCATCATACATCTCAACGTATCTCAATCTCATCATTCAAAGAAGTTGGGTTGTGTCTCACTTCTACATAGACTAACCTCTCCATCATTAACAAATGAGAGAGGTACTGTCATCATTCAAACATGTATACTTTCAGAATTTAGACTCAAGCTTGGGTTGTTGTGGTTGTTTATGTTCTAGAGTCACATAGAACTAATCATAACTTACTGATAAAGCCAATGAAAATTTGACAAGAATATGGTGGATACGCCGCTGGTACTTCCTATATATAAGTATTCTTGCCAAAGGATCAGAGGCATTGTCAGGCGGTTATGAGAGGTTCCATGTAGGTTTTAGTGGTAGAAGTTTTGTTTTAGGATATAACCTTATCTTTCCAAACGTATCGATTCTCTCAAAACTCTTGTGCATGAGATCTTACCTAGTCAATCAACTCTGTTTATCAATATTCCTTATCTTAGGCCTCAAAAAGCGATTCCTGTAGCACGGTATTCAACCCTTACAAGGAACGTTACCGCCTCAAGTTAAAATTTAAACTTTCACCCTCTTCTGATTATGAAATTGTCAAATTAAAACACCCTCTCCACAAGTCAATTATACCACTATTACTTAAATTTCGGGATGAAATTTATAAAAGTAGGGGATACTGTAACATCCGTCAAAAAACGGGTTTCCAAAACCCGCTTCGTTTATTAACCGAACATCCAGTTAAAATTTTCGTTGCATGTTTAGGCTCAAACTAATTTTAAACAATACATAATCAATAAACATTCTAGAATTTAAAATTTTTAATTAATAAATGATAAAAATAAGTGAGTAAAAAATAAAAGGGAGCTGCCGGGTTTCGAAGCCGGGTCAGCAGGTTCCAACAAACAAACACTTCACCGCTCCGCCACTTGCCTTCCTTGTGAATATTATGAAACAAATAATACTTAAGAAGAGATCCGGATTTAAACCAGAAACAGCCGCGCTAAGTCACCGGCTATCATCAAGAAACCGGATTTTCCTCGTCAATCCTCGAATGTAACCGATAAATTCAATCAAGGAGTCAACAATCCCCAGTCGGTTATGCAATCAGTTAGACAATTTCATCTTGATCGAAATTTTGAAACCGAAATCATGTGTTGACATTGGGCACTATAAATACCGATGCATCTCATCTCAATTTC
Source organism: Scalesia atractyloides (assembly GCA_947069175.1). NCBI lineage: Eukaryota > Viridiplantae > Streptophyta > Magnoliopsida > Asterales > Asteraceae > Scalesia > Scalesia atractyloides. Next base: position 2,526,867 of record CAMTDV010000011.1, on the reverse strand, counting down.
ACTCGCATACCATCTCAAAACATTACCCAAAACTTTCTGCTCAACTCTCTGGTCAACCTGCAAGTCGCCGGAAATTACTGACACTGTCGAAGTTAGTCGCCGGAAAACCGAATCTATCCCATTATTGCCTTACTCTATAAATAGGACTTCTAGAGCTTCGACAGAAGTCACCCACACTCACCTAAAACTTCCTGAAGATCCTCTGTCGCAAGTTACACTTCGCCGGAATTTCTTTCAGTCATCGGAACTTCATCGGAGATCACACCTTTTCGGTATAAAATCCTTAAATCCTTTTCTGTTTAAATTATTTTCATTATCAGTAATAATCAATCAACTAATTCAATAAAAAATTTCGATTAAACAGTCGGGTGGATTCTCCGGTTTTATAAATCGAAGAAGATGAAGTTTTTAAATGCGTATAAATATAATAAAAACCGGAATAATGACTGGGTTAGACACACAGTCCAGTGGTGGACTGTGTGCAAACATAACGTACATGTCCCGGGTTCGAGTCTTGAACATATCCGTTTCTGCTGAAATAAAATCCATTTTTTCAAAACCAAAACAGATTGTTCCACAGTATGTTGTTAAATATAATACAGACACTATATAATACGGGTTAGACACCCAGCCCAGTTGGTCGGGCTGGGTGCAAGTTAAGTCAAGGGTCACCGGTTCGATCCCCGCTAAGCCAGCCGGTCAGACGATATTTGAAACATTTTTAATTAAATAAAATTCAGAATAAACTAAAAAGTATATAAATATAATTAAAATCAGAAATACTTCGGGTTAGACACGTAGCTCAGTTGGTAGAGTTGCGTGCACGCGTACGGGAGGTCACGAGTTCGAACCTCACTCAGCGCACATAATAAACACAATCAGACCGGTCAACGGTCAAAGTCAACGGTCAAAGTCAACGGTCAACATTTTTTATTTATTTATTTTATTTAAAAATCAATTAAAAACACTTAAAAATAATATTTTTAAAGTTAGAAAAATGTCCTTAAACTCACAAAAAAATAAATCTAGAAATCCTATTAAGGTTATGAATTAAAATAATTAATCTCAAATAAAATCCATTTATTTACCGAACCATTATGTTATTATTTAGGTTAGTTTCTCTCGTGGTTAAATCCAAATTCGTGCGCATTCATCATCAATCCAAGAAACGCAACTACTGTGAGTGAATTCTTACAAATTCCCCTTTTTATTCATGTTTTGGGGTGTATCATGTGTCGCTTAAATTAATTCGCTTATTCAAACTCGTGCTATACCATTATATGATCTAAACTTAGAATGTAAATATTGTTTGTTGTGATGTGTTACATATTGTCAAGTTGTGTGCAAATTATTCATTAGGCCCATCAGTTCCTCGTGGGAGACGAGTTGAAAAACGCGTGCCTCAAAAACATTCATTAGGCCCATCAGTTCGTTGAACAACGTGTGCCTCAAAAATCATTCACTAGGCCCATCAGTTCCTCGTGGGAGACGAGTTGAACAACGCGTGCCTCAAAAAAACAATCATTTGGTGTATGTGTGTGCAATATTTAGTATTATGTGTTTTGTGAATAAATTTACATCTACATTTACTCATATGTGGTTATGCACTTTATTTTATAATTGATTCAATAAACACGTTTAAATGTTTTCATAGGATTCACTCGCCAATTTTTGTTGACCCAAAAACCTATTTTTACACATGATACAGGTGGACAGGATGAAGCAAGGAACACGTAGGAAATTGCCTTAGAAGAAAAATAATGAAGTCTTGAAAGATGTATAGAACATGTTGTACTTGTATGATTTGATTGTATGATCTCCTTTTAAAAGAAATAATAAATATGAAACTTTATAATAAATGTCATGAGCTTTGATGAAAACCCAGTCATGCCCCGATCACCATTTCTGATGCGGGTCGGGGTGTGACATGGGTGAGACCCCGATGTCTTGGTACATAAAGTCTTAGGCGACCCTGAATGCCGTCTATGCATAGCTCTGCGCACAGACAACCACTCCCGCTGCCTTAGTGCAGCCCGCTGTTCAGGTGCATGCTTCGCCTCCACCAAGGATATTGAGTTACGACTCGCCAGCTGGGCGAGCGTACCATATGACCTACGTCCCCAAGAGACGGAGTACACGCAACCGCCGCCTAAACCGGAGTCTCACTCTCTTAGGCGAGCATCTGTCCACTCACGGTTGGGCCCACGTCCCCATGGGGAGCGGTACACCCATCGTGAGGACGACAAAACCTATGGCGAAGGTGATAGCGCCAGCGTCTTTCACCGGCTGCCAAAGAATCATTCGGCGTACAGATCCGCTCCACATGGTGGCTACAACCCGGAAGCGGAACATGATTATAACTTGATCTACCGGCCGGATGACGCGGCCAAACATTTATAAGTTTATCAAGGAGATAGCGCTTGCACCATTGGAGCGTGCAAAACTTCCCTCCAATGTTGGGAAATATAACGGGTTGACAGACCCGGACGATCCACTGTGTCTCTTCACGCGCAAGACTGATTGGAGGATGGACACTACCTATGTGGTGTTACCTGTTCGTTCAAACTCTCACAAATGCTGCACGCCTATGGTTTGATAATTTGCCCACAGGCAAACTCGCGTCATGGAACGACTTGAAAGATAAGTTCATGACGTACTTCAGTCAACTCAAACGACTTCTAATATTGTAAAAAATGTTTTACTGATAAACACTACTTAAAAATAAAATAAAAGATTATATCGATAGTATAGAAGTTTTCTTTTGTCTTAACCAAAAAGCGTTTACAATCAAATATTTATTTTAAACCAAGCAAGGTATTTTCTTAAATTGGTCGGAATATATTCTAATATCTAAAAGGTTTTCTATATTATTAATGCATTCTAATAAATGAAATACGTAGGATTTATCAGAGGATGTCCCACCAAAAAATATCTACTCATTATTTCTAGGGTTGAATAATGTACGTGGTTTATTCCTTCTAGCATTAATAAAAAATACCTATTTCAACCTTTAAGCCCTTTTTTTCATACCAACTAGTGGCTTTTTTCCACGTAACACGACGGGAATTAGTTGGTATTAGTTCGGTTTGGTTTTAGCATGCGCTATAATAACAAAAAACGAAAACTAAAAAATTAAAATATAACATGTTCAAAAGGATACCGACATGTGTTTTATATCAATCAAACACCATTAAAAATATTTGCCCAAAAGGATACTGATATATGTTTCATATCAATAAAATACCAATAAAAATAGGGCAATTGAATATTTCCTCTTATAAAACTTTTTAATTGCATATTTACCCAATCCAAATTCAAAATTACATATATCCCCTCGTAAACAAAAAGAATTACAAATTTATCCAAATTAATTTATTTTATTACAAATTAATTATAATATAACTATTTTACTCTTACTTTTATTAAAATACTAAATCTGAATAGTTACCTATTTTAATAGTTTTTTTTTCTCTTTTTTGAATAAATTCTTTTTGGTTTTATTTATTTATATTTTGAGTTAATTTTTCATTTAGCTAATTAGTTTTTATTCATTCGTTTCTTGCGTTTTTAATTCTTCACTGTATCACCGATTAGCTTTTATTTAATGTTGAAATACAAGAATCTTGAAAAAAGAAATGAACCTCCAAGGAAATATAATACTAAAACTTTAAATTTAATAAACAGGTTATATATATATATATATATATTATTTAAAGTATTAAAGAGTTAATATAATACTTGAATTAATATTCAAAAAGCTCATTGTTCATGAGCTTCTTAAATTCATATTATAATATATATATATATATATATATATATGGTGAAGCTATTGTGAAAAAATTTAAAAGTGTGAGAAAGATAAAAAATAATCTAAACCATTAGATATTTAATCTAATGGTTGAGAATATAGTGGCAATTCTGTAAATAATGTTGACTATTAAACTAACTAATTTTCTAGATTAATGGTATAAAGGTAAATTTATATTTTTAAATTAAGAAACTAACATTATACACATGCAAAGTTCTCTCATTCTTTTTAAACATCAATAACTTTTTATACGTAACTCATTTAAAAAAAAAATTAAATCATAATAACGAGTGTTTTTTTATCTTTAATATGAGTACCATATTGATATACTTATGTAGAGTTAATTATGTTTTTATATATTTAGGTGTTATTTCTGTCTTAATTCTGATTAAAGTGTTGACTGGTGTTTAATTAGAGCGTTATTTCTGTTATATTCAATATTAGAGTGTTCTTTATAAGATGTGTGTCTTCAATATAACTTGTGTGTTTATGTATGTGTTATTTTGTTATATTTTGTTCTTTTTAGATGTATGCCTTCAATATACATATTGTGGTTTTTTACGAGTTAGGTTTTTTATGAGTTATATTTCTGTTCTTTATAAGATGTATGCCTTCAATATACATGCTGTGGTGTTTTTATGAATTAGAGTGTTATTTTAAATTCAAAAATCCCTACAATAACTGCCAAAAATCGGTTGCATATATTCATTCATAATTAGATTTTATTAGTTAAATTACACTTATACCCTTAAACTACCAAATAAAAAGGGATATTGTCACCTCCACAATCTTTCTTATCATTCTCACACTTTTAAATTTTCTCACATGACCTCTACCTATATTTAATTTATATATATATATATATATATATATATATATATATATATATATAATAATGTGTCAAGTAAATAATTTAAAGTAATTACTATACCAGAATATTTTAATGGTTTTAATTTTTATGGAGATTTGAAAAGAAACTTAATGTTAATGTTAGAAAAAAAGACATAATAGTGAAAGAATAATAACTTATAATTCTTCCCATTAATTATTTGTTCTCTCATTAATTAGGCAAAAACACTTTATCAAGATTTATCATACATATATCCTACACATATCGTATTTTATTATACAAATATCGAAATTATCCTACATATCGAAATTATCCTTCACCTATATTAGGTTGTCTATAATATATATATATATATATATAATAATATATATATAACAAGTTACAAGTTTAATTAGTTAACTAATTTAGATTAATATGATAAATTAATTAAATTTTGTAAATCTACCTATATATCCTTACAATAACATTAAATACACATATTAAATAATGTATTTTTTATTTGTTTAAAACTTAATCGTTCTATTCTTAAAAAAATTCATCTAAACCCAAAACTTTAACATGAAATAGACGAATACTTAAAATTAACCAATATAGTGGTATAAATAATAAAAAAATAATAATAACAACCTTAAATACATGAAAGAATAACAAAGTTTTCAAGTGTCTAAAAGAATTTTTACAAATTATAATTACTTATGGATATTTTAATAATTTGAACAAACTTTTTTAAAAGCAAATATTATTTACACGTAAACCATGTATCAGTTTCCACATTTATAGGTAATCACCAATGCCACTAAGTTACTAGAATATAAATGAAACTCTAACAATATAAAGAAGTTTCCTACAAATGAAATGTCAAATATTAAATAAAGATGAAAAGCGTAAAAGAAATAACAGAAACAACAGATGCATAAATGAAGTTATGATATGTGCAGAAATAAATAGATGAATAAATAGGATAAAAACAATATAGTACAGAAATATTGACACATTATAGACATGTGGGACTACCTGACAACGTACGCTGTATAATAAATGAAGAATGAATATATATTTTGTAAAAACAAAAAATTTATTACTCATACATTTTACACTAATAATTCTAATCTATTCTATTATTTAAGTTTAAAGTTAAAACATCCCTCTTACTCTTAAAACACATATGCTTCTATTAACTAAACTTTTTATAGTTCAAACAAGGTCAAATTCAAAATGTTAAACAATTGATGTAATAAATAAGATGGAAGGTACTAAAAATGTTGTTATAGGTTTGACTCTTAAATGTAAATTTTTAATTAAGTTTCTAAGGTGGTATTTTTTTAGAGAAGATTTGTGTATATTTTTCTGTTTACGCCGCGCAGACGACGCGCGGACATTGCCATATGCAGACTTTTTGTTTGTCCGAAAACGTTTCATTAAAAAAAAGTCTGTGCGAGCTTTTCTTGGTGCATACTTGGCCCAACCACTTTTAAAATCTTTTAAGGTCTGCAGAAGCTTAAACACAACCATCCACCACCACCGTCCACCACCCACCGCCACCACACCACCATCCATCATCCACATCCACCACCGTCCATACACCATTAACAAATTATTTTAGAAGTCTACACATATTAAAAAACAAACAACCTTTTTTTTTCAAATTGCAGAGGTTTATACACTTTTTCTTCTACATTTTTTTTGTAGATATAGTCTATAGACTACAGACACTTTATCTCTTAAAAGACAAACTGCACCTAAAACTTCATATACATAACAGATAAAGATTTGTTTAATTTTAATTCTTATTTCAATGCATATCAAGAAAATATAGCTTATGCATAATTTTCTTTTTGTTATTAAGTATACTAAAATATTAACCAAACTTAACGGCAACTTTTTATAGAAATGCTACTAAAGTGTAACCAAGTTTGTCAACTATTTAAAATAAGTTAGTAAAACTTTTTTTCTCTCTAAAGTAATCAAACTCTAATTTAGTGTTTCAATCGTGTGTAATTACCAGTTCATCAGATTACTTTTTTTTCTTTTATATTTTATTTTCTTGTAGTGGTGTCGACTACTAGTCGATGAAGAACACCGCAAACACCATGGCCACCCAAAACAATAATTGACACTAGCAACAACATCGTCGTGGCCGGACAGTATCACCCGAAGTAATAGCAACGCCGCCACCAATCCTACCAACTCCAACCATGCTGAAGTTCCTCTTCGATTTCGATAACACCACAGCATCAATATTGTCGGTGGCACCATTCCCCCACACCAACACTGATTATAGGATGAAGTTGTTGTTCGATTTCGATAACATTGTCGTATCATTGCCATAAAAGCTCATCTTCAGGTTCATTCTTCTCACTTCCATAATCAAATGCTAAATTGTTGGCCTATTTTGAAGAGTATCTTATTAAAAGGGGTTGATTCCTTGTGCAAACTTAAAAGTGAATTTGTGAGCAGACAAAGTATGAAATCAGGATGAGTCTATATATATTTTTAATCGAAAAATTTGACACATCGTTATTTTCTTTTCCAAATCATATTAAAAAATTAAAAAAAATAATGAAACCTGACACATCATCACTTGTAACCTGATAACCTGATAATTACATAGTATCAAAACAACAAACAGCAAACGAAACTTCAATGACTTTAGAGAGAAAAGATCTTTCAATGACTTAATTGGAACAGTTGGCAAAGTTGATTACATTTCTACAAAGTGGCCCCCAACTTTTACCAACTTTTATATCAATTATTGACGTAAGTTTAAAGTGAAAGGTACATTTCATCATGACTTCTTTCAGATTTGATTAAACTAGTAATAAGGCTTGTGCGCGTTGATCAAATTTATCAGTCCAGGTATTATATGATGTGTTAACCATACGAAATGCACATTTCGATGTATTCTATTGAACTCAATGTAACCTATATCAACTTGTGATTGAATCAAAACGTAAAGTAAATCGAATATATACCGTACAATCATAACATATTATGTGGGATTAGTTAGAGACTAAAAAAAGGAAAAAGGAAACCAAGATTGACTCCACTCGGTTCGAAACAAAAGTTACGAAACGTGTATAAAACTAGCACGAAAACGTATTATATATGACCTGACTTGTTTCCCAAAAAACGATTAGTCGGAACATTGACCACCTCGAATTGATATAGACACGCACATAAAAATATGCACGTAAAAACAATTTTTTAAATGAAAACGTAGTATTACATCTGAGCTAACTTGTTTCCAGTAAAAGTTTACATCGAAACGTAAAAATGTTCTTATTTATACTAGCAGATACATAAAAATATGCACATATCACAATGTTGGGTATAAATTGACCCATTTCAATCATATATCTACTGTAAGGCAAACATTTACCAATCTCTTGCATTTTCACCTATTGGAGTACACTAACATTGGCCCTCTTTTTTCTCGACTTTTCGAACAAGGTGACCTTTTGCGACCCATATTTGTATATGGTAGAAAACGTCCGCATTGGCTTACTGAAGTACAAAACAGGCTCATTGGCCAAAGATCTAGCAATTTAAGCACCTAATCGCCTATCAAACCCAGATTTCATCAAAAATAAAGGAGAAAACAAAAGAAACTTCTATTATATGTCTGTCACATGATGGTTTATGGTTCATGATATTGATTTGTCAATATGAGCACAAGAATGGTATCATTTTGGTGTCTAATCCATAATATTAGGGCAGGAACAATAAAAAAAAGTTTAAAATATCTTAAGGTGGAATTGTCATTTTACTTAAAGGCTTAAAGTTATTTAGAATCATGTACAATTCTTACATAATTCTTGGCTATCTTTAATATACCTTTTAACGAATGAACATATAAAGTCAATTATTGTGTACATTATTCTGAAACCTTATGATTGATGTTTATCTTAAAAGACAAACACCCATTTCATCAAAGAATTTCCTCCCTTTCATAAACACCAAACAATGTTGAATGTTGGGTCCCCAAGAGATGTAAAATGCCTCATACATCAACTTGGATACTTGGATGGCTCTTAGGCATTGTCAAACCTAATGATAACATGCATAAATTCCCAGAAATTCCAAGTGTCTCGAACTCGATTAGTGGGGAACATTTGGAACAACAATAACATATAATGTACGATTCTTATAGCATCATGTTCGTGTGATGGATTCTCGACTAGTAAACTGTTTAAGGAAAAAACTAGTTAAACTCTTGTTCGATATCCTATGGTAATGCTAGAACAATTTTTCTCATATCCACTTTTACTCACCTAACCAAATATTTTCATTACGCACACGAATTATAATACATACGTGAATCTATGCATGATACAGTGTCGTTCATTACATTATTTTTATTAGTAATTACTGGTCAGGAAAAGTATGATATGCAAGTAAAAAGATATGCGACTCTTAGTCAGGTATCTCAGCCATAATGTGTTTATGACACAATTATATAGGTATAACACATTCAAGAAAGTGTTTATTTTAGTGACTTCTTTCTTTTAACATATGAAGTTCGGTTAACATTTAACATGGTTAGTAAGTACTTAATGAGATTATAATTATAAGAATCACTAATAAGAGAACAACATAAAAAAACTGATTTTGTTATGTTTTGAAACAAATAAAAGATGGTATATATATTTTATATAGCATGATAGTGTTCATTTGAGATGGTGAGCCGGTGAGGCCATGAGGTACTAAACTAAATTATAATGGACAAAATGTTTGGTGTCACAAAACTATTGGGCTCAAACCCAAACTTGTGGCCCACCGAGAAAAAACAACCAACCCATTGGATCCATTATAAAATCAGAAAGAAAAGAACCAAAACTAGATAGAAGATTATGATGCACCATCCATATGACGATATGAGTTGCTGTAAAATCAAGATCACCAAAACTAGATAGAAGATAATGAGCACCTTTGTCGGGTCCGCCACCTTGCTCCCATTGACAAGATCACCAAAACCGCCATAACGTCACCATCGTCACAATCAATGCCGCAACCACCCCACTTCCATTGTCCCCAAAGCCAGATGCGCCTCTGAGAATTCACGTACCTTGTTCGAGCTCAAAAAAAAATGTGTCCTTTTGTAATGTTTTATTATTATTTATAAAAATCAAATTAGTATTTGGCTCAATAAACCTAATGTCAAGTGAGCAAAATTCTAAACCATAAAAAATGATTTGTAAATGGACCATATTGGAATTGGTATGCGTTCTATTTTAAAAAAAAAATAACATATATATAACGGTTTTCTTTTTTAAATCGCATGCCCCTAAAAATCACGGGCCTTGTGCGACGGAGGTCCTCCGCGCTAGAGGTGCGCAAACCGGTATTTTTAATAACTGGCTCCGGTTATGGAACCGGTTTTAGTTTTTCGTTTTAAAGGTTGGAACTGGTTATTGCTATAACCGGTTCGGTTTCCGGTCTGGTTATTTGATCAAAAAACCATACCCTATGTGCTCGGTTGCGGGTAATGTTCGGTTCCGGTTCTTAAGAAACGGGTATTAAAATACCCTATTTTCGGGTTTTTTATACCCTATTTCCGGGTTTTTTAGTTCTATATTTTCGTATTTTTTTAATAATCTATTGCGTTTTTATTACCCTATTTTCTCGTATATGCATTGTATAATGTAAGAAAATTAAAATAGTTGCACCAACATAAATTTAAAAGAAAGATATTAGAATCATGTATCGGGTATAGTCGGGTATAATCGGTTTCGATCCTGCTTCTTGTCCGGTTTTGGGCATTAATCGGGTATGATCGGTTCCGGTTCCGGGTATTGAGATCAAAATGCATACCCTATCTATACCCTACGGGTAGGGTCGGTTCCGGTTTCGGGTATAGAATACCAGGGTATTAAAAAAACCGGTTCCGGGTTTTTTTACCTAGTTTGGTTTCAGGTACGGTTTTTTTGTGCACCTCTACTCCCCGCACACCATCAAAGCCGCCCCAAAGCCACAATCGCCACTTCCTCCACCATAACAACCAGTGGCGAAGCTTAAGATTTCCGACGGGGGGTTGAAAACGTATATACCCAAAAATTTCTATAGAACAGGGGGTCGAAAACGTATATACCCAAAATTTCTATACGAAAACTACATATATGACGCTACTAAGGAAAAACGAAAACTACATATATAACATTACTGAGCGAAAAGTTCAGCGAGTCGGGCGCCCACCCCCTCCTTCCCCCCACGGCCCCTTCTAAGTTGCGCCAATGATAACAACCCACTGTCACTACCACCATCGCTTCTACCAACCCTCATCGTCGCCAGTGGTGGTGGTGTAGGTTGCGGTGGCATAATGACGGATCAAGACGTTTAAAACAAGTGAAACCTAGACATAATGACTGATCAATAAGGTCATACATTTAACAAAAAAAAACGTCAAATAGCAAAATGAGCTGCCTATACAATTTATGTATAACAAGTAAAGCTCTAGAAATTATCAACATGACCTTGCGGTACTATTTTGTTTGTTTATATGTAAACATTAAACTGGATAATAAATTCTATATCATGGTAATATTAATACAATTTTTTTAATGTAGTATTCCAAGAGACTGCTAAATATTACATTTTGGATTACTTTCAACCAATTATGTTCTTATCTAATTAATTTTACAACCAATATCAAGTATAACCCAAATCATAGGAATTTTATTAGTGCCAATATAAACTCTATCTAAATACAATACACATGTCCGTCGAAATTACATTACACTAGATCTAACAAAGTGTCCATACCGACGAATACTCATATGCAAGCAGTGGCGGATTCATAAACTTCTTTTGGTGGGTTCGTTTTGATAGCTTCTCACTATTTTTTTCCAAATCATACAAAGTTCTCACTAATTTTTTTCCATTTTTTTCAAACCGAATGGGTTCATATGAACCCACAAAACAGGGCTGGATCCGCCACTGTATGCAAGCACCCAAAAAACAGGTACTTGTGATGTCTTTGTAGCTCGATCGCGTGTTGAGCACGATAATAGATATGTCCTTGCTTTCAAAGAATCAAACTCAAGTATGTAACGAAATTTGCCAGGCCTATATCGTAGCACGGGTTTTAAACCACTCAAGAATCAATGATTAATACTTCTAGATAGTACTAAATAGTAAGTACTATGTTACTAAACAAAACATACACTTCATAGAATTGGAAAACAAACACTTGAAAGGTGAAAAGACAAGGGGTGAGTGAGTGGGTGGGTGGTTTGCCTATCACCATATACAAAAAAGAAAAAGATGTGTGCAGGGAGTTTAAAAGAATCAAGTTCTACATAGCCTATGGTCCATGAATCTACAAAAGCTTTTTAGGGCTCACCAAGAGTCATTTCAAGATCATGAGCCATTGCTTTAGCTCCATTGATGTTCTTTCCAATCCTAAAGAAAGATAGGTTCACTATTTTGATGTTGATGTTCACTAAACACCTTAAATGGTCTCTAAACTTCACCTTTAAATTTTCACCTATCATCTTAAAACTACTTGTTTAGTTGTTTCACTCATCAGTGGCAGATCCAGGCCTGTTTTGTGGGTTCACATGAACCCACTCAGATTGGAAAAAAAATGGGAAAAATAGTGGGAACCTTGTATGATTTGAAAAAAGTTAGTGAGAATCTACCAAAACGAACCCACTGAAAAAAGTTTCCTAATCCGCCACTGCCACCACTTGGCTATAAGTACCAAAAATGTAGGGTTTTAAGCTGTCCGGTTTTGTATTTAACATATTGATAGACACTAATCCAAAAAGATTAATCAACTTACATTAAATTACAAGTATTTTGAACAAATAAAATGTTTACCTTGTGTCTATAGATATACGCTCTTACTCCTTAAGAATTTCAAATGCTACTTTCAAAGGTTGTAAGACGTGTCACTTTCGACCTATTTTTTCTTTATATGGGTCGACATGTGTTGGTGTTTGACCATTTTGACCCATACCAAACCTATCGACCCATACTGAAAATGTGTTGTTACCCAAGCCGCATAATATGAGTGTAAACGAGCCAAGTCGCTCGTGAGCTATTTGAGATTGGCTCGCTGAAAGGCCGCTAAATATTATTATGTATAAAGTTACGATAAAACTAACTAAATAATGTATGATGTTATATATGAAACTTATATATATATATATACATATATACGGAGGTTCGGTTAATGTCAAAGGGTTGTTTGGTGGAAATCTAAAGTCGAAGGACTAAACAAGTAAAATTAAATATATCTAGTTATTATTTGAATTATCTATAGTATTAGATTTGATTAGTTTCTAATTGTTTAAGATAAGTATTAGTAAGAATAGGATAACTAGTAGGATTAAACTCTTTTAGGTATCTATAGTCCTTGAGTCTTGTAATATTATTCATTTACAAGTACAAAATTAATAGAAGTAATTTGTGAATCTCATTTTTATTCATTTATTTGATCTGGTATCTAAATGTAACATATATAAATTAATTAATAAATAATAAACGACTTGAACACGAGCTCTTCTAAGTTGAACAAACCGAGTTCGAGTCCAGGTGAGCTAAGGCTCGACTTGGCTCGTTTACACCCCTACTGCCTGACCTGCTCATCTTGTCTCCTTTAGCATGATCTTTTGTTTTCCATATATACTTCCTAAGAGTCAAAATCCAAGATTTGTCAAACCTAGTAAATAACCTAACCCAACCCAACCTTGGGAATAATCCAAACATGGAATACAAAACAAATTGTGTGTGTGAACAAATAACATAAAGATGAAAATTAGAATATATAGAGAATATTTTGGTACCAATGAGAAGCTAGGGGATGGACCATATAGACTCCAAGGTGTTAGACAATCCATTGGTAAAACCAATATGATTACAAAGGATCAAAACATCAAAGAATCCTAACATGTCTTTTCAATCGGTCTAAAGGCGGATTTCCAGTGATCCAGGAAAGAATCTTGCTTTTTTTGAATTCACACCAACAAGTCTTTTCAATCGGTCTTTACGCCTGCTTATATAATGCTTTGTATCGTTAGAAGGGGAAAACGCTAGAGATACAAAAATGGAGAGTTTGAAGAGTGACCCGAATCATATTAAACCGAAAGACACCTACAAAATCGCTTATATAATTCATTTCTTACTTGGTGCAGGAAACTTGCTTCCATGGAACGCTTTAATAACCGCTATTGATTACTTCGGCCATCTTTATCCGGATAAACATGTAGAGAAAGTGTTTTCGGTAGCTTATATGAGTTCTTCGCTTTTAAGTTTGATTGTTATAATAAGTTGGAGTGATTTCGGCAGATTAGTCAGCTTCAAAGTGAGGATGAACGTTGGATTTACGATGTTTGTTTTGTCGCTCATGGTAACTCCGACTATTGACTGGGCTTGTTGTCACAAAAAGTCAACCTCGGCGTTTTATGCAGTGGTTGCATCGGTTGTGGTTTGTGGTTTAGCGGATGGCTTGATTGGCGGGAGCCTTGTGGGGTCCGCTGGAAAATTGCCGAAAGAATACATGCAGGCCGTTTTTGCAGGGACTGCTTCATCAGGTATGGACGGGTAGAGTAACTGGTCAAAACACTTTTTTGTCATTTTTAACTACAAAAATAGTTTGCTTATTAAAAAAGATTTTAATTATGATGGTGTTAAAATAATAATCTATTTTAACAATGTAACATAGGTTGGTGTCAAGTATTTGTAAAAACACTTTATCTAGTAGACCCATTTATTACTTTTCATTGTTCCTAATTTTACAAGTGTTACCCATTTGATCAAGTGGAAATTATATTGAAAAAAATACATATTGACCCATTATATCTTTTAATATAAATGAAATTATGAAAAATAATCTAGTTTTTAGCAGCGCTATATAGGATGTTTTAAGCGTTAAAAAAGGTTTTACGTGACTTTTGACCCATTTGACTTAGTCGACCAGTTACCATTTCAGCTTAAGTTTGAAACTTTACCTATTTGACCCGTTGCAGATCAAATGACAACATACTACCCAAACGACAAATCAACCATTTTAGGCAAATGAGTCGAAATTGTCGTCTCTAGCATTAACACTTAGATGCATTTATTAACATTAGATACAATCATCATTTTTTCAGGAATTTTGGTCTCTTTATTGCGAATTATTACAAAAGCCTCACTCCCACAAGATCCACAAGGGCTCAAAAAAAGTGCACACTTATATTTCTTAGTTAGCACACTCATCTTACTCATATGCATGGTTTGTTGCACCTTTCTATACAAGTTACCAGTCATGGAACAACATTATAAACTACTCGAACATAACAGTTCGATATCAACGACTAACTTCTGGAACGTCGCAAGAATGATCCAATGGCCCGCTCTCGGAATATTCATCATATATACCGTAACTCTATCAATCTTTCCAGGATTTTTAGCGGAAAACATTGAATCAAAACTCCTCAAAGACTGGTACCCGATAGTGTTAATCGCCATTTATAATACCGCGGATTTTGCTGGGAAATGTTTTACCGCGATATATGTTTTGAAGAGTATGTCGAAAGCGACATGGGGTTGTTTGGGGAGACTGTTGTTGTATCCACTCTTCACAGCCTGCTTACATGGGCCTAAGTGGCTGAAAAGTGAGGCTTTTGTGGTGTTTTTGACGGTTATTTTGGGGTTTAGTAACGGGTATCTGACGAGTGTCATTATGATACTGGCGCCTAAATCGGTCCCACCTCAGGAGGCCGAAATGGCTGCTGTGGTGATGGCTTTGTTTTTAGGACTTGGGTTAGTTTCGGGCTCGGTTCTTGGCTGGTTTTAGATCATTTGATGATCTGAAGCTAGTATTTTAGTGAATCTTTTTAATTGTTCCTTTGTTCTATTGTTTTGTTCTTAATATTATATAAGAATATAATTTATTTTTAAAATTTGCGATCCATAACTAAAGAAAAGTAACAAGATCAAAATCCTGCAAGTCAGAGCAAATAAGAATTTTGGTTTTCTTTCTTTGACATATCATAACATAGAGAAGATTTTAACTACTAGTTTGCCTGAAAAATGTATTATAATAAAATCAACTTCTTTTAACATAAAATTTCGAAGAAACAAACATTTTACATGTAATAAGAATCATTTTAGATTCAAGAGAAATAAATAACACATGAAGCATTAACCAAGAAAACAAGATTTCCAGCCTCATTTACAAATTTGATGAAATGAACATACCAGTTTATAAGGCGTTTTCTCCGGATCCCGTTTCTATATTAGACATGGTGAGGCAGTTATAGATCCGGCAAGCAATTCTAATTGGTGGCAAAAATCGATTTCAATGATTCTTAATTTATTTGGTATTTACCTTCCTTTTGTTTCACCAACCCCTAAAAAATTCTATAATTACGAAATAACATAGTGATTGTTTCTTGTAAATCAAGCTCCATCATTCATATACTTAAATGGATGTCACTTTTTGTGACTTTCCTAGAGTGAACTATCTAAGAACAATAACAGACGATAATTAGAGAGATAGCCCTTTGTTAGTCTATCCTAATGAGGTATGTAAATACATTATTTGTATGTGTGAAGAAACTTAATAGCATACATAAACATAGCCTACCAAAGTCCGAAGAAGTCATAATATCATACTATTATCTCATACGAAAGTGTTTTGTCTTTAAGATGCTGCAACAATTGGAGGTGGTTGTGACGTTCATGTCAAGAAACTCGGTGCCAATAAGTTCATATGAATTAGGTTTTTTATCTGAAGAAAACTAGCAAAGAACATTAGAATGACCAATCTTGATTTTGTGCCTTCACCATGTTTTAATCGATAAGAATGTGTTTTACCTTTATCTCATACAATTGGTCAGTTATATTTTTGTTTAGAGTCTTTCAAATGAACCATGGGGTGACTATAGATATCGCATGAATTAAACAAAATATGTAACAACATACATAGTTACTCTACTCAAAATTTAGATATCAGTCACAGTGCAAGCCCAAGATTTATTTTTTGCGCGCATGCCGGGGGGGTTCCTGAAAAAATGTAGTGCATTTTTTTTTGAAAAAATCATGATCGCCCTCATTAAAAGTTTGGTTAAACCCCAAAAAAACCTATAGTATAGGTTCGCCGTTGGTAGATCGTCACATTAGTAGTAGTAATAACAACAACAACAACAACAACAACAGATTAAAGAAAGGAAAGTGACCAAACCTATGAGACCATTTTGATAGTTTACTCAATACTTTATTTTGAGTACAATTTCGTTTTTAACAAAACTTATAACGGAATGTCGAGAGAAACATCAAACACAACTCTGTACCCCCTCCCCCAAAAAGAAAACTCTATAGTATAGGTTCGCGGTTAGTAATAATACTAAGAAGAAGAACTTTGACAACTATAGTCTATGTGGATAACTAATCAAAATAAGGCATGATATACGTAAATTTTTCCATGTATCGAACTTTGATATCATCATCAATTGAATATCATAAATTGGTTCACGCCCAACAACGGGATACGTGAGAGGGGCGGAGGAAGAGTGTGTGTTTGGGGAGTTTTTTTGAGCCGGTTTTGGCTGTGAGAGGGGCAAAGCTCGGGTAAGGTTAGCAAGTCTTACGTAACCATGCTTTTTTGACCCACTATTGTGGGGTGCTCTAACGTTGTGTTGACTAGTTGAAATATTCACCTATTTATACCATTCACTCTAAGCATGTAATATTATTCTTAGATAATTCTATATCATTCTATGTGATATATGATTTTAGAAACTGCTAAAGAAATATCAATGGATTTCATGTCATCGGGACTCTCTATAAAGCTATATACTTTAGCTTTGGGTCTCCGACTTTCAACTAGGGCCTAAGAAATTTATCAAGAACTCGTGTATTACACAGGGTTGGATCAATTAGATATTAAATATTATTGATAAACAAGAAAAATAAAAGAAATAGTTGAGAAATTATATAATAAAAAAATGAAAGTTAATGTAGAAATGATAAATAATTGAGAAACAATAAACTTGAAAAAAATTGTTCACTTTACTAGATACAGCTTGAGCTGACAGATAAACCTCAAACAGTTGCAAAAATAATAGTGTAACCGATGACTTATTTATTAAGTAGTTAGTTTAATATACATAATACTATAGTAGTATCGTGACAAAATTTAAACAAATATTATTTTAGTATTTTACATATGTGTGTATAATTAATCATAAGTCATGGTTAACTTCACATATAATACTTTTTAGAAAAAAGACTTAATATTCACGCATTACTATTCTCTACCTTACTCTATACATAGATTATATATATATAGAAAAAGATAGAAGAGTAAATTGCACAAAACGTCCTTTAAGTTTCACCAATCTTGCTGGTTTCAGCCTTAATCTTTAAAAGTTGCCAAAACCAGCCTTTAAGATTAATTTTGTTGCAGGTTTCATCCTTTATCACTAACCCAGTTACTAATCCATGTTAAATGGCCTCACATGCATAGCATGTGAGGGTAAAACCGTCTTTTCCCAAATTGGTGAAACTTAAAGGACGTTTTGTGCAATTTACTCACACAAAATAATTATTAACTTGAGAAATCTGACGGTGGTGCAACCATGCTACGGCGGCGCCAGTCATACTCCGGCGCGTGGACCATCACAACTTATTAATCGGAAGGCAGGGAATCCGAATTCGATGGTGAAGACGGATTGCGCAGGCAAGAAACAGTGGTAATGATTCGGCTAGAACTTTCCATACGGTGGGAACGATGGTGGTTCTTAAGAACCACGTAAACATTGTCAATAGATTCCAAGGGTTCCGGCGAAGACGATGGTCCGGTAAGTCTTTCTCCACTTCCATGTTCCATTGGTTGTTAGATTGATCCGTGTAATGACGATTTTGACTGGTTGTTACAGCTTTCCGACAACGGTTTCGACTCCTCGGAATTGTATCAGACAGATGAACCCTAACACAACAAAAGCTTTCACAAGATGACACGACAATACTCTAAAAATTACAAATTTACAACCAGAATACTAATGTATGTAAAAGATTTCGAAACTTGATGCTCATTTTTATTCTGTATTTTACTTTTTAGTAAAAAACATATTAGTTTGAATTAAAACAGATTTAAAAAGAACAAGTATAAAACTAACGGGCTAAACAGTTCAACCCGTAAAACCCCCAGATCAAAACAAACACTACCCGTTTGGCTAAACGTATTCGTGATTCAACCCAAAACCCGTTTAGACTAAACCCAAATATTTCATGTTATACACGCGGTGTCAAAAACTCACACCCTGAATACAAGTGAACCACTATAAACACAAACATAATAACCCTTTTGCCAAAAGCTACATACCAGCTTCAATGTCTTCTTACCTTCAATTCACAGGGTTACTAACATTATTCTCCACCACAACCTGAACATTTTCCGGACCCTGTTCTTGACCATTTTCCCCAATCTTCACCAAATCATCCTTCTTTACAGACCCATTTTCAACAACGAACCGATCCCCGAATCCTTACCACCAACATCCAGCTCCATCGCCTGCACCCCATCCCCTGACCCAACATTTTCAACCACAACCAGCCCTGGCGTCACCGCCCCATTATCCTTCAACTCCACGGCAACGCTTTCAAAACCTCGTTCGAATCATCAACCTTGTTAACCACATTCTTCTACGGCATTCAACGCTAAATTTAACGACAAAAATGTTTTTATGCTTCTCATCTTTCTTCTACGCCAGATCTGTCGGAAGGCGAGGTTGTGGTGGTGTACCGGTTGCGGTGATGGTTGACGGAGAAAACCTTAGCCGTAGAAGTGACTAAAGGTGGTGCTATGGTTGCGGTGGCAGATCACAGTGACGGTATCGGCGGCGGTGGTGGAAAACGGTGGTGATGTAGATTAGAGAGAGAAAGGAGGAGGATGTTATTTGTTATCTTGAAAAACAACCGGCAAAGACTAAACAAAATGCAAATATGTATTTTGGTTAACAAAATGGGTTGAAGTCCGGCTAAGCTATAAGAAAAAGAAGAATTAAAAAGCCAACTAAATCATATAAATAAGAGTAAATCGCACAAAACGTCCTTTAAGTTTCACCAATTTGGGAAAAGACGGTTTTACCCTCACATGCTATGCATGTGAGGCCATTTAACATGGATTAGTAACTGGGTTAGTGATAAAGGATGAAACCTGCAACAAAATTAATCTTAAAGGCTGGTTTTGACAACTTTTAAAGATTAAGGCTGAAACCAGCAAGATTGGTGAAACTTAAAGGACGTTCTGTGCAATTTACTCAAGATAGAATGAAAAGGATATGACAATAAGATGTAGGAATGTGAGAATAGTAAGAACTTTTAAAAAAAAAAAACCAAATTTGACATATTCTCTGTACCTACAATCAAATGCTAAATGACCAGTGTCATGCTACTGCTTTATGGCCGCTAGCATTGGTCACCGTTTTTTTGTCTTTTAATAAGTTTTTGTTTATTTAGCTTTTACCCTTTCATATTTAGTATTACCACTTATAACCCTTCAATTTTCTAAAAACTTTATAATCATTTTTACGTGCTTTTATTTATGTAAATGTCAGTACAAATTCAAGTTAATTACGTTTTTTTGAAAATAAGTAGGTTCAAATATAATATGTTTTTTTACGTTTTTAGTGGATCTACGTTCTGACATAAATTTTGTTTTATAACAAGTTGGGTAAAATATAATATGTTTTCATTGTACTTTATAAATTCAACTAATTTTACCTTTTTGCGTCACCGCAACGCACGGTACCATTTTTAACTTAAAAAACATATTTTTTTCTTCTTTTTTTGTACGCATCAGTATAAGTTCAGGTTGGTGTTCGACGTAAATTCTTTTGCAAATAAGTGGGGTCATGTATAATACGTTTGCGTGCTTATTTTTATGTACAACTTCAGTTTATCTAGGTTTTGACGTAACTTTTGCTTTGAAATGATTCAGGTCTTTACCGTAAAAATACGAGTTACTTTACATTCAAACTCACTACAACGCGCGGGAAATTTACTAATTCTTGTTACATATGAATATGCTTAGTTGATCATTTTATTTCAAAGTATGATAGATTTTGAACCATAATTGAGTTGTCGCACACCCCTAATTGTACGAATTAAAGACAAACCTTTGTTGCCTTTCAACTCATTTTTATTTAGATGATGCTCTTTTATATCGAGTTCACACATTAAATACGAAACATGACCTAAACGCTATCATAAACCTGAACCCAATCATTTATTAACATCTCGTAATAAGTGCCATTCCAGCTTTGACGGGATATTAAAGGCTCTTGAAAATGTTTACTTTTTATGATTGGGCCTCGTTTTTATATTTGCACGCTTGCCTGTTTGAAATTGTTTTTTGAACGGCAGAATATTCTATAATTATGGAATTGGGTCAGCAAAGCTGTAAGATCGAAACAAATACAAGAAAACAAAGGCAAAAACCAAAAACAAAATAAGAAATATAATCACATCTCTTATATTGAATTCACACCATCTCGCCCAGTTGAAGTTACTTAGATTCGATCTACCTGTTTGAAATTGTTAAGTTTATAATTTTTGAAATTGTTAAGTTTATAATTTTAAAGGTATAATTAAAGGTGGAGTGAGCTTTTCTGGGCCAAAAATAGAATATCGATCCATAAAAGTTAAATGGGCTTGGCTTTGTATAAACCAGCTGGGTTTTCCGCTTAAGCTTTTGTTCGTTTCAGACTTTCAGTTCACATATTGAGCTTTTAAAGAAACATTACTAATGGGCCGTAATCAGGCCCAACCTAAATATATCCAATGGGCCATCGAATTCACATAGATAAATACAATCACATTTATTGATGAATAAAATTAAGGATGGCTATATAATAATCTTTTATTGTCATTAACTTTGATAACATTATAAATTATAAGTAAGCAACTTATTTATGCATAGATTTTTTGTATCCAATGCTTTGGGAGATTTAAAAAAAAAACTTATGTTTTTAGTTTTCACCCAAAAGTATTTGATAAATTACTTTTAACCTAAAGCAATTTTTTTTGCTTTTCCTCAAAACTTTTTATCTTTTGTGATCTATCCTCACAATTTTTTTTACTTTCAACTTTGATCCTTGATAGTTTTCATTTTTCGCAACCTTTTTGTTTTATGCTTCTTTTCTAAATTTTGTGGGTTAAATCGCAACGTGCATGTGTGGTTTAACATTTTTATGTTTCGTTCTCAATTTTGCGAGTTAACTCGATGTAACGTGTGTGTAGTTCAACGTTTTTACATCGTCTATTTTTCCCCATTTGACAGGTTGGACATAACTTGCGGGTCCCAAATCGACTTAGTTATTAATTTCCATATTTAGCGTTTCTGACTAATTTCTTCACATAAATACGCCGCAACTTCAGTGTTGGTGGCCGCTACGGTAATGTGACATTGATGCTATTTGACACGGTTTTACGCCCCCAACGCAACACGTAGATGCTTAATACTAGTTTAACTTAAAAGTTAAATTTTAAGACTGGCCTTTTTAACACAATAGTTAAGTGTATCATAATCAATATAACAATACATTATTATTATTATTATTATTATATTATTATTATTATTATTATTATTATTATTATTATTATTATTATATTATTATTATTATTATTAATCATACATTGTATTATTAGTAGTATTAATTAATGCTACTTTTAACACGTAAGTGACATGAATAGTCCCTTCACCATTCATTTTTTTTTTTTGCCATATATGTAATTTTTTAATATTTTTTATATATGATTTATCATATAAATTGATAAGTGAATGCCGATACCTGTACTGATGTTGTTTGATCGGTACTCAGTAGCGTCTAGCTTTGTTACGGTAATAATACTTAGTTGGAATACTTACGAAAGAAATTAAAACAACTGCGCATTTGGTTTTAAGTTAAGGAACACAAGTATTAAAAAGATCAATTTATATGATAAGTCGGATATAAAAAGAAATGTTGAAAAAAATGCATAAGTGCCAAAAAAAGTGAATGGTGAAGTCACTATTCATGTCATTTACGTTTTAAAAGTAACAGTTTTTTAAGTTAATGCATACAAATATTAAAATTATTGTATATTACTTTTTTTATATTGTAATAAATAAATGTTACCCGCTGCTCCACCCGAGAGATTTCCATTAGATTTTTAAACGGTCATTCTATGTAACTCTTTTTTATCTGACCTGTATTTATCATTATTATATTACTTTTATTTATGTTATGTGAGGAATATTCTATGCAGAACACTAAATATTGTGTAAGCACGCATAACAAAATGAAACACTCATTTTTTAATCATAAAAACCTAAAACGTAAATGGAAATATTACAAATATAAGGTTTATTGTTTCTCACACTAGAATTCAAAACAAAATATGAAAAAAAAAATTATATAACCTACACATATGTGCGTTATATGTAGGTTAAATTACCTATATGTATATAGGCTATGTGTAGGTAAATATAATACATATACTAATATTAGAAACATAAATTTAAAAGATATGAATCTTAAATCCCAAAATTTAGTGATTCAGATTTGTTCTTTTTGTTATTGCAATATTTAGTATTCTGTAATGATTCTTACCCATGTAATTATTATTATATCGACAAATCTTTTCAAAATTACAATCTTTTACGCGAAGTTTTTACAAGAAAAATAATTTATCATTTTATTCCATAGAAAAGTTATAAAGTTTTCATTAAATGAACCGACAATCATGGTGTTTCACTTTCACTTTCATTTTCATACAACAAAAGTGATGTGCACCCGTACGTTTATTTACATTAAAATCCGACACGATGATTGAAAACAACATTCGTGCAAAATTTGTGATATAGGATTAGGACAACAAACCATGACTAGGTACAATGTCAATCTTTGATACGAATATTAACCGAACCGGACTTTCTTCAAATGATTTGATTTGATAATGTTGGCCCCACTATTTGTTCAAGTACATTGCACCTTCATTATTTTATGCATATAGTGATATAATAAGTAGCCATATGAGGAAACATACAACATCAATATCATAATTATTATTATTATATTATTTAATTATAATGCGTTTTTATTTATAGAAAGTTAACAAATTTGATTTTTTATTTATTGATGAATTTATTTTTTTGTTATATTATATAACTTTTTGTTTAAAACGTATAGATAATTTTTCTTACACTAAATAGCCAATACATCATAAAGAATAAGAACAAACAAAAGAAACACACCGATCACTCGAGGCTAAACCAGTTTTCTTAGCTCTAATTTTGATCCAGTTGAAAGAATCAAATTTTATTTCTTTTGCCGTCTTTGCCGGAGAGCATGACGCCTGCCTAAACACCAAAGTGTTTCTCGCTTTCTAAATCCACCAAATAACTGAATAAATCAAAGCAATGTTCCGCTTATCCTTTTTGTTTCTCACGAACCAACCCCGTTCAAATATTTTTCAAAAATTTAATATTATTTATGGCTATAATCGATATAAGCTTACCTAAGGCGTCACACTTTCCACTAAAAGAATGATTTAATATGTTAATTAAAAGTATTTGAATGTAGCAAAAATCATAATGTAATTTTTTATTGTATCATACTTCATATTTCATATTGTAAAACCGTACAAAAGCTAGTAGTTGGACATTTTATTTTAAGTTACATATAACACATCTAATATAATTTTACTTATAATCGATCTAATATAAGTTTACTTATAATCGAACAATTGGTAGGGTCTAAAAATAACAAAATGAGAGTTGACATTTCCTCTGTTTATTTATAAAGATAATTAAAATTATTATAATATTGTCTAAAGAGTTAAAATTATTTTATAATAGCGTCTAGATTTTAACACCAAGGGTCTTATAGCGTAATCATATCAAGGTATGTAGTCACATGATGAACATTGATGTAGGCTTAAGAATATATTTAGAGAATGTGTCAGTTAGACGTTCTAAACAAAACTAGATTTTAAATATGGTCAACCAGTAAAACCGCCGGTTTGATAACCAATACGTTTACGAAAACATAGTAAAATATTCATTAATTTTGTACATTGCACAATACTTCAAACTAAGACAAAGAAAGAGCATTGATCCCAAAGCCTAAGATGCTTATACAACAACACACATAATAGGTATAACATTAAAGATTCAAATACTTGTACACAACAAGAACAAGACAACAATAACATATTACATTAAACATTCATCATTCATTATAAATACTAAAAAAGGTAACAATTTGAGGTAGCAAGAAGATCAACCTGAGAAAACAGGACCCTAAAGTCCCATAAAAAACATGGACCATGGTTCATAAAAAAACAACCACAAAGTGGTGTTAAATGGCACCAGACCAACAAATCTGTTGCCACTTACCATAGCCCAAAAACCAGGTGCACCCTCCTTCACCCTCAAACCGCTACGGACCACATACAACTGACTCGAACGATAAAGACCCCACCCAACCCAACCCGTGGCTTGAACCACTAAACTAAACTAGACCCAAAACAAAAAAGACACGACAACTTGACAGGGTTTGACTCATCATTGCGTCAGTCGAAACAGGCTCGTTTAGGGGAAAACGAGACCACAACAGTCACAAACGGGCTGAGCCCGTTTGTGGCTGGAAAACCGACTGACTGGCGAACGATTCACCACTATCAACCCTGACACACGAAACTGATACTTCCATTTTTATTCTTGATTGGGGGGTGGGGGGAGGTGGTTTAATATAGGATATCACACCTCCAAAGACTCTCGACAAGTGAATCAACGGAACTGCTGCTGATGAGATTGCATTGTTGGATGTTTAACCCGACTAACGTTTGCCCGAGTTTCTTTAAGGAAGGTACACTCTTGTTTGAAACCTTGGAGCAACCCGAAACCGAGAGGATTTGTAAGTCGATCTGAACACCTTCGGACAAACAAGACAATCCGTTATCCGTTATGCAACACTTTGAAACATCAAGATCGTTGAGCAACTCGCAGTTGTCTGCAATCGCCACCAAACTTTCATCGGTGATCCTTCTGCCGCCTTCGAGATTCAAAACCTTTAGGGTTCCGCCGTGAATCTTAGCGAGATCCACCACGACTTTGTCGGTCAAGTTCACGCAATTGCTTATGTTGACTTTCACAAGTCCAGCCTGGCAGTTTGCAAGAAGCGGAAAGAAACCAGAATCGGTTATCCCGCATAGCCCGCTTAATTCGACGTTTTGTAGCTGTGGGCATAGTGTTCCAAAAATTGCCAAATTTGTGTTTCCGAACCCGATACAGTCTTTGATGGTCAACGATCGAAGAGACGCGCATTGGATCAACTCGGGTGTTCCCTGCGATAAATCTTTGATTCCCATACATTTGACGATCGTTAACGACTTCAAATTCGACTTTAACGCTCCCAAGATCCCGTGTTGGCTGATTCGATTGCATTCTTCCAATTGCAAACATTCTAACGATTTCGCAGATTTGGTGAACGAAACCAATCCTTTATCAGACACAAAGCAACATTTTTTAATCAACATTTGTTTCAAGAACCCGCAACCGTTGCCGATCCTTCAAGGCTCAGATCCGTGATCCCGTAACACGAAACGACGGTTAAAGACGTCAACGATTGAAGACCTTTCGCATTACCCATCGCCCAAAACCCTTTTTGACTAGCGATTTGAAGACCGGTAAGGACAAGATTGGTAATCGACTTCCCGTAATGCCCGATCACAGCAAGCGAGAAGTCGGTTATGTTTAACGATTGGAGCTTCACTTTCTTTAAACCCGAAGAAAGCAACGACAAGAGTGTCGCAACCCCTTGATCACCAACATTCGGGCAGTCTTTGATCGTGATCGATTGGAGATTCGGGCAGTTTCGGGCAACAGCTTGAAGACTCTCGTTTCCAATGTTTTTACACGATTCGATCGTTAAAGAGTTCAAATTCGGGCAGTTTTCCGCGATCGCTGAAATACCCTTGTTGGAAATCGAATGACAATGGGAGATATCAACTTTTTCTAACGAATGACACTCTTTCGAAATCTCGATTAGCGATTCATCCCCGATAGACGGAACATTCCATAACGATAGAACCTTCAACGACGGGCAGCCACGGGCAATCGCTGTGAACCCTAATTTAGTAACTTTATTACTGCCCCTAACCGAAAGCTTGCCCAAACCACCACGGGCAGATGTACCAACAGCAACGGATTGAAGTCTGCAATCCGTCGCTTTCTTTCCATCCAAACATCTCGTAAGAAACCCATCGTTTTCTTGAACCATCTCAACATCATCAGACGATCCATGAACCATTTCTGATGCTCTAATGTTGCTTAGAACCGTGAGCCACCGGTTCGATACACAAGCCGATGCGCTTCGGGCTTGACCGTTTGGCAAACGTCTGAAGATTTCGTAGAGGATTTCGTCTGGCAAGATTTCAATTGATGGCTTCTTTTCTTGTTCGACGAAAAGAATGTATGAATCACTAATTCTTTGACGTTTGCTAGGTGGACCGTAAACTGATAGTAATCGGGCCGAATCTTTTGAGCATAGTGATCCACCTGTGTGCAATTCATCATCACCTATAAATTGATAACCAAATTATTAAAAAAAACAGTCTTTTGCCCAAATCAAGATACACCCTATAACAATATAATGTATACATCAATTTTCTTAATTTTTTCCTATGGCTCAAACCCTAATTTGCCCAAATCCCATAAAAATAAGATTAATCCTTCTAGCTTCTATAAAATATATCTAATTAAAGGCTTTTAAAGTCATGATCTTAACCCTATGTATGATCTATATTTCTATGTTATTTCCCCTAAAAATCCATCAAAAAGTTACATTAACCTGTTTAAAACACGAATTTTATCATGTCCTAAACGTTTAAGACGGGAAACATGTCAAGCCGAAAAACAAAACATGTTAAAAACGTATCGTTTTCGTGTGTCTGAAATTGCTAGCCCTATACATTAGTCCATGATCATCATTCACTAAATTTCAAGTTTTTATCAACAACTAACTTAAATAACTATTGGATTCAAGAAACCATATAAATCAAACCAAAAATGCCTAAATCATATCAACTACCAACAAAAACACCTAAACTGAAAAACCCATCAAGATTTTATACAAAAATACATAAAAACACAGCCAAATTAAAGAACTTGAAGCAAATTAACCTCTGTAATTAACCAAAGCAGGCATCTTTGTAACTTCAAGCAAGAACCCACCAAAAAGACAAGATCTTTAACCAAAAAACACACAAAAACAATCAAAAAACAGAACTTTTTCACCAAATTGTGTTCAAGATTTGTTTGCATTCGTATAAGAACCCTCTACAACCAAGTAGCAGGGCAAAAAAAGGGAGAAAAGAAATGGGGTTTAGAGAATGATCAAGTTTTTGTTTGAATGCAATGTGATTTTCTTGTTTATTGGGTTTGTATGTTAATATATATATATATATATATATATGCAAAAGGGGATGTATGTAAATCATGCTGATGTGTCATAGTCTTCAGATACATCAAAACAACCTCCCCTTAACAGTCACACATTCATTGAATCTAACCGGCTGTTCCGGTTGTTGTGTTCTGGAAATTCCCACTTCTGTTTGAAGTTTTAAACTTGCTTGCTTTTGTTTTGGACTTTGGGTGTAGGGTCTTGACCTGAAACCGGCCAGTGCCGGTAATTATGCTCCAAGTTGAAAAAATGATCAAGGTTTAAAGATTTCTTGAAATTTTGAAATTAAATGGTGAACAATGAACATACATTGTATGTATGTGACTATGTGTATAATCAAAATTTAATTGTTGGTAGATAATTAATGACATTATGTCAATTCAACTTAAATTGAATTAGTTGTTATTTTTTTAACGGCCAACAAAATCAATAATTTGAGCATTTTTTAGACATCCACTGGACTAAACGGAGTACTTCGAGAGTAACTCGATCCATCACCATTTCCGGGAAACCTGGTAATCCATCCGCCCATAGGCACGACGGTGAAATTACCAGCAAAACCTGTTTGGCTCAAGGATCGAACCCAAGTTTCCCTGGGCCTCCCATCATTGTTACGAGTGCCTCACTCTGCACCAAGTGGGAATTGAACTTGCATCTCTCAAGAGAAATGCAAGCATTCCACCACTTGATTCAGACATCATTGCTGAATTAATTGTTATTTTGTTAAATGTTTAATCATTCTTTAAGATGGATAAATACAATGTTTGATGTATAACATTAGTGGGTTTGTCCGCGAGATACGACAAGTGTCACCGAGGCTCTTTTGAAGAGCGCAATCTAATCGACATATCTTAAACATTGTTGTTGTTGTTATAACCAAATAAATATTTTGTAATTATATACTTACATATGTAAATAAGATACTGCTACGCGATACGACGGGTGTCACGGAGGCTATTTTGAAAATCACAATCAAATTTAATGTTGAACATACAATGTATGTGACTATGTGTATAGATCAAAACTTAATTGTTGGTAGGTAATTAATGACGTTATGTCAATTTAAAGTAAATTTAATTATTTGTTGTTATTGTTAAATATTTAGCAAAGTCATACTTTAATATGGTGGTTAAATACAATGTTTAATAATTTAACATTATATATTATCTTTGAGTGGTATGAAACTAATTGAATATTTGCAAATACAATGTTTGGAACTTTTCTTTCTAGATAAAAATTCTATTTATAACCAATGTAAGTATGACATTTAGTGAGATGAAGTTGTGCTTTAAAAAGCAAAGGGAATATTGTTATCAGAAAGAATATATATATATATATATATATATATATATATATATATATATATATATATATATAATATATGTTTTTTACCTTAAAAAGGTTGTAACGATGGTCATTTTGTCCCATGTTGTTTTGAGTTGAATACCATACTTGATTTGGGAAGTCTCATTATTTACTTGTAATAGCATGTCTTACGCCCCTCACATACCCGAGGGTGAGGTGGATGCCAGGCGTTGCTCGATGTGTTCATGTCGAGATGTAGCTCGGCGGGCCACTCTCTGTTTCTCCACACATACAAATTAAAAAGGGGGTTCAAATATGAAAAGTTGGGTATAACATGGTTTGAAAGATGTGATTAGATGAATGAGGGCGGTGATTTGATGTTGAGGTTGCACGCATTGTTGAAGATGAGTGAAATGTATAATAGACGATCTAATAATAAGGTTTCATTTTATAACAAATTTCAAAGTTTTGAGTGAAAGGTATAATAGACGATCTAATAATACTGGTAATCTCAATCTAATGCATGACTATAAAATCGTGTCCTATAGATGGTTGTATACACATCAGATATTAATCAGGTAATACCCATTGAGTATCATGTATACCCACGTATAGAATATATCTTTAGTTTGTTAAAAAATACTGGTTGTGATTTTCATTACATTTGTTCTCATTTTCATTCTAATTTAATATAATTATATGTGTTAACAACCACAATATATTAAAAATATGATATGTTTATTACATATGCTCATCACCAATGTCTAAGATGTAAAGTTCATGATTATACAAATTTCAAAAGGTAAGTTCGTACCTTTATCATAAATATATAAACAACATAACAAAATACATAATATAAAAAAGTTCTTTTTTTATGTAATGAAGTTATTAGAGTGAAACATTACTAGACAGGGGTTAAGGAGAAATATGATTAAAAGTTTTTGAATATCTGATTCGGGTAAAACAGGTAACCATACTCTAATACATGTCCGAATGTTTTAGATTTCGGGTATTATAACAGACTTATTTATTTTTCCGTCTCTAAACTGGAAATCTTTACGCCTCACGTAAAACAGTGACTTCCATATATTAGTTATTTCTATACAACTAAATGGAACTTTTAAAAACGATGAAAACAAGACGGTCGATATTTTCTTGAAGCTAAGGACGAAATATGAATTTTCGATGCGTATAATTAACTCTAAAAACAATTTCAAACTTCCTCAAATCTCCAACTTACCTAAAATCCACCAAGAAACATAGTTCTGTCTAAACAACCAATGGGAGCTTCTATATATGGTGTGAGAATAAACCTTTGTGATTATTCTAATTAGTGAGTTTAATTGTCTCACCAATTTCTCCCATTAACACAATTGAAAACTAATTAAACGACCAATTGGTGATTATTATATTTGACTATTTGAAGAATTTACATTATTTTTTAGAGTATTGGATTTTAATAATCTCAATTATTTGTTATTAGCCGTCTAATAGTTTCAACTTAAAAAATAACAACTGACAGTCTCAACTATTAACATATTGGCATCCCATGGACCCTAACGATCGGCTGCTGAAAAAGCGTTTTTGGCCTGAAAACTCCTTTTTCGCCCGAAAACGCAACTTTTCTTTGTCTCAAACCTCTTTGTAACCTTAAATAGGACCTCTAAGAAACTTTTTTTCACAAAATACCTAATTATTGAGGTCGCCGGAAACCCAAATTTTCGACCAAACCTCTTTGTAACCTTAGATTGATTCTTTGGGAACTTTTTCCTAGTAAAACCCAATTATTGAGGTCGCTGAAAACACATTTCTTTTGCTGGAAAACACATTTTTTAGCTGTAAAACTCAACGTTTTCGTTCCAAACCTCTTTGTAATCTTAGATCGGACCATATGAACCTTTTTCTGTCCAAAATTATTTTTTCGATGACTGACGATTAACGGTGTTAGGGTTCCGTTAGTCAAGGTCCAAAGGAGGCCAAAATGTTAATAGTTGGGACTGTGTATAGTTATTTTTAAATTTGAAACTGTTAGCAATCAACGACGAATAACTCATATTATTAAAATCAATACCCGTATCTTTTTACGGTTTGTTTCGAAAGCAAATCTTAACCACATTTTCTTAAAAGTCAATGAAGTAGCAATAAAGTCCTCTATTGATCAAGTGTATGTTTCTCTTTGATGTGCTTTCAAACTTTTTGCTTTTCTCTGTCTAACCCATGATTTGACTTCTAATTAGTGAGCTAAAGGTGTGTTAATTTCAGTCATTAGCCATTCATTGATAATTATTATTATTTGTTTATTTTGAACAGCGAATTTCTTTTAATTCCTATCGTATAAAGACTTGAATCAAGACCTACTCCTTTCAACACTAGATGTTTTAAGGTTTTACCTTTGCCAATTGAGCACCGTTCCTTTGATTTATAGATTATTTAAATATGGTTCATCAAGTTTATAGTCTTGTCAACATATTAGAGAGTTCTGGATAAAGAAATTATGTCATATATCTTTGTGATGGAATGTATATCGGACCAGTAATATTATATAATTATTTTCCTCTTTTCCTATTTAATATGATTTATATTTCGTCTGCTAAAGTTCATTCACAACACATTCCTACACAAATTCATGAATCATAACTATATTCTGTTTTATTAATAGCCACTTGAAGTTACTCACGAATGATTAAATAATATAATTGTGAAGCAAGTTGAAGAACATCCCTGTCAACAAATCATAACGTTCCATTTATGTCTTTCATTCACAACTTGACCTTGTGAATGGTATCAATTATCGCCCACACATAGTATGGGATCCTAAATCCACTTGGATATATACATATATGTTTGTGTGATATTGTAAAATAATATTGTATGGGTATGCAGGTATGGTCCAAAAACTATGCAAGCCATGCACGCGCAGGACCATACCTACACTTAGTTGTAGGAACGATCAACTTATTCCAAGGTTCCTATGCGGGAGACACTAGCGTAAGCGCAACCGTGACAAGCTCACATGGGTACAACCAGTACAAGTTGCAACAGCCTGTAGCCAACCAGCGTGCGTCAGGCTCTGCCCAGACAATCCCCACGTTAAACAATCGTGCAGGGGATATACAATACAAAAAGGACAGTGTCGTGTAACCAATCAGCGTGCGTCATTCACTGCTCCATAATCTCCACTCACAACTGATAACAAACTCGACAACAAGTACACTCGGCAGGCGATGTGGTACTCTTGATTTTAGTGATGTGTCAACTAGTCCTTCACACAATCGACAATTATAATAATTGTTTTGACCAAAAATTACCGAAGCAATTTAGTGATCAATTAGTTTGTGAGGTAGTTAGCTATAACGAATGTTGGAGTATATCTTCGGGATATGGGAATGTACATTTAAATAAAACTCAGGATATTAAAACTTGAATTGTAAATAAATGATAAAGTTGTAAACATTACGAGATATTAAGAGAAAAGCCCTTGATCTTTTGGGATCGCTTGCATAAAACCTTGGGAGGTGACGAACGTCACTCTGCCTCTTTTTGTTATATTAAGTATGAAAGAATACAACTCGAGAACTATTCTGGTCGTGGCTAAGTCTTACAATGATGATTGCGAACGCTAATGATTGTGTTTCTTTTAGTGATCTGCAAATAGAAAGTATGAGCTGTAATCGAAGTGAAAGTTTCGTGTGCCTAAAAGATCAAATAGCCCTTTTAAACACATATAATTTATGCCTCATTGCTGATCATATGGCTCATGATGGTTTATCCTTTTTTTCTTTAAACATATATAATTTATAAACGATGATGGGTATCTAGGATTGGGCTCACATGTGCTGCTTTTAGCAGGCCACCATCCTCTCTATCCATATTATACTTTGGGGCTTATTGTTTACCTCTTAGTGAGACTCTTAATGGTTCAGACCTCTGACTGGTTCAGCACTTAATGACTCAGACTGTTTGTTTTGCGAGCAGATATCTGAATGGTTCAGACATTTGCCTCTGAATGGTTAAGCAATATACTGAGTCTGAATGGTTAAGACCTCTAATTTGAATTGGTCAGACATTCGTCTCTAAATGGTTAAGCATCATACTAGCTTTTAAGGGTTCAGATCTCTTACTCGTTTCAGACCTTTTACTGGTTCAGCACTTAACCATTCAAAAGTTGCCAAACAACCCCTTCCTCTTGAATCATATAGATGATAGCAGATTCATATGTTTCGTTAGTGATACAATATTAGTTGATTGTTAGAGAATGTTGCGTAAGTCTAAGAACTGATTAAAGACCCTTTTAATGGTTCAATGTCATGACTTCAAAACTTATGGGTAAGTTGAATTCAACAAATCTCATTAAGAAAACCTCATATTATTTTTAAGCCTATATTTATATTTGTTTTTTTAGAACGGTTAACATACGCATCCTACTTTTAGCGGCTGTCTGTTTAGCTCTTAATGTTCCTCTTACTGGTTCAACACTTAATGGTTCAGACAGTTTGTTTCGCGAACAGATGTCTAAATGGTTAAGACCTTCAATCTGAACTGGTCAGACGTCTTTGAACGGTTAAACATTATACAGGCTCTTAATGGTTCAGACATCTTAATGGTTCAGCACTTAACCATTCAGAAGTTGCTAAACAGCCCCTTACTCATAATTCTAGAACAATGTTCACTACAAAACTCAAATCCTCAACCTTATATATACCAGTAGACTATAGTGCTAGTTGCGTAATTTGTAATGAATTAAAGAAAAAGTGACAACTTTTGTATGACAATAAATAAAGTCACAAGATATCGAATGATAATTAGGATGCATAGAATCTATCAAAGCAAGGGTGCATGTATAAAGTAATTTATAATTTAAAGTAATCAAAAATTGATTTGTTTTTGTTAAAAGGTACTAATTATATTATATATACATACCAAATTTATGTTTTTTTTTAATTTACCACACTTTTTCTTCTCTAAGTTATATAAAATATGAGTGTCACACGTTGCAGGTAGTGTAGTGATGTAATATGAAGATGAGCCCAAACCACAAAGATGAGGATCTCATGACTCGAATCCGTGAGTTATGTCAATTAAACAAAAAACCTTTATACATATATCAAAAAGCCAAATAATACACAACCATTATGTGACACGTAGTGGAAGCAAATAAATAAATAAAAGAGAATTCTCAAAGGAATAACTAGAATTTCTAAATGTTTAAATGATTACAAAACTACCCTTATAAATAGAATTCTTAATTTTACAGGTTTGACAAATTTTTCGAAATTACAAACTGAAATGGAAATACTGAAACTAAACAAAGAAATAAGGAAGTACGGGGCACCAAACGGGTTCCGTCATGCGGGTTCGAAATCGCACGGTAACACCGCCGCCACCCCCTAGGGTTGCATGGGTAGTTTGCCGCTAGGCAAACCTTTGTCGCAAGGGTTGTGTGTTATGAGGTGGGGTTCAGTTTTGAATGGAGTGTGTGATTGGTGAGTAGAGTAAAAGGGTGGGGTCTATGATTCTTGAGTACTTGTAAGTAGGTGCCGCCAGTGTTTTAATGGTTCGATGGTACTTAGGTATAGAATTGATAGGCATCGCTGGACTGGATATGGCTAGGCTAGTACCCTTAGCTACCCCTTTTTCACCCTAAATGTGTAAATTGATTCAATCAATGATTCACGCGTTTTAGGCTTAAAAAGGAAAGTACAAAGATTGCAATACCAGGGAAAACCGAAAACTTTGATTGACGAAATCAAGGCCTTAAATCAAAGAATTCAGGCTTACCAGTTACGCCAAACCACCTATGGTTGTTTGCCATGTGACCTGGCTCGTCAAGACCTTTCCGTCGCCTGTCATAGCCCAAGTTACACCCGTTTAAAGTTTGGGCCTTTTCTACCCTGTTTCCTTTTATCAAGCTAATCCAAATAAGAATCTGTCAGCTCTTGGGCCCGCTTCTCATCAACACGTAAACATTTACAGGTACACTATATCCCGAAATATCTTTTGCACAAACTCTCTTAACTGTAGAAGTCTCTTTTAATCCACAATCAAATACTCGATGCATCTAAAACAGCCAAGCTAACCTATACTTTTCTCTAAATATTTAACGATCATATATTAATTTATTTGTTTCGATCCAACTAATCAATAATCGGGGTGCTAAAACCAGCAAAGTTCTTACTGTTACTGTGTGTACGGAAAATTAGCTTTTCAAAACAGGAAAAAACAGCTTAAAAGGCAATAATCACAAGACTGTTTATTAATTTATAATTGCAAATTGAGCATTCTTTATTTTATATTTAAAATTGAAAAAAAAAACTACGATAATAAAATAAAGTTGAGTACATGCAACTTCCCTTTTATGTTGATAAAACAAATAATGGGAAATGAACAGCATGGTCAAAAGGGTTTGTTGGAATTTAAGGATTTTTGGTGGGTAGATTCATTGTAGTCTTATCAACTTGGTATGAATCTTGTAGTTTTTTAATGTGTTAAAATATTATAATAATTTAAAATAGAATTTATTTTATTAATCATCCATTAGACATTTGAATATTTCGAGTAAGAACGGATTACAAATCATGGATTTAAAGTAGCAATTATGTTTGATTAGCATAATTACAAGTGGACATTTTAGATAATTAGTTTATTATATAAAAATAGTTATTTGAGTCCGTAGATATTTGGGAAGTGACCAGTGAAAGATAAAATCAATGTCCTTGTACAGTTTAGGGGCATTAAGGTATATTACAACTAAAATCTCTATAAATTAATAGTGTTGAGATTAACATCTATTATAATATTATTATATTGATGAATTAATAATTTAAAGTGGTTTTATGTATATTTTTAAATTTATAAATTCAATGTACATTTATAAATTAATTGAATTTGTCAATTTCATTATTTTCTAATATAAAAAGTTAGTTTATGGAGAGATTTAAAGATGAATTCAATATAAATTTAAAGTTCAACAAAAAAAAACGAGTGACTATAGATTTATTTTTACTAAGAAATCTTAAAATTTAGAATCTTTTACTAATTATTAATTTATATTTTCGTTGATACCATATATATACACTGAGATTTCAATAAAGTTATTATCTTATTATTTTATCGATTGGAATCCAATTTTGTACCGGTCCCAAATTGGGACCGAACAAATTATTAATTTAATCGAGTTTATTAATTTATTCCGTATTAATCTATAGAGTTTTAATGTAAATGTATTATTCCCTAAATGGTAGAGGGTTGTAGTCCTGTGATAGACATTAGTGTAGATTTAGAAGTAGGTTTAGACTGTGAATTAGCAACAATAAAAAAAAGTTGATTTTTACTTTTTCTAGATGTAAATCTGGATAAAGGTTGATTTGCACGGAACTAATAACTACATTTTTCAAATATGATAAACTAAAGCGGCCTGGTGGATGGGTCAACTGGAGTAGTCAAACAAGCCAAAACGGTTTGGTATTGAAGATCTAAATAAGCTTTTTTTGTATCGTTAGTTTGTATCATGTATTATAAAATTATAAAGATTATTCATGTATATATAATAGGTATACATAAAATTATATTTTCAAAATAATAGAAAAAATTATTGTTTATAAAGGCAGTTCCATGTTTTAAATAAGGGTCTACATATTCACACACTCACTTGCCTATTTAGACACCCTTTAGACGGTCGTCTAGATCTAGACGGGCGTCTAGGGTTATTTTTACTCCGACCACATTCCTGCAACGTACAACGTCAAATCAGTCACATCAGACGGGGCGTCTAGCAGTAGACGGAGTAGAAGACGACCAGGCCAAGACGGGGCGTCTAAAGCTAGACGACCCGTTTGAATGTTGTGCTCTGCATGCATGTCAGCCAAGTTGCAAAGTGATACGCCCCGTCTAGGCCTAGACGGGGCGTATATATCGTTCTTAAATAGAGCCATGCAGAGCATTTGTGTCGCAGAAATTTTTTGATTCGTCGTCGGAATTCTCTCCGACTTCTTCTTTGGCTTATATTACTTTCTCTGATATCATTCAATGCATGTCGGTTAGACGGGGCGTCTATTTCTTTGTTAAATAGACCCATGCAGAGCATTTGATGTCGCATAAAACTTTCAATTCGTCGTTGTAATTTTGTTTGTCGTGAACTTTGGCTTGTATTACTTCATCTGATATCATCCAAATGTGGTGAAATGTCATTAAACTGGAACGGGTCATCGGTGCCTGAAGTCAATACGGTAACAGCTATTATGTTAAACTAGTTGTTTTAATTATTTACTAACGGTGATATCGTTGTTAGGGGGAGAGCGGTGTTCCCAATTCTAACGACCAAGAGGAAGTTGTGTCTAATGTACAAGACATTATCCGTGATGGTTGAGGATATGGTGGTGAGGCACCCCCATACGCAGGCAATCCGTATCTCGCGAAGATGGTTTGAAAAACGGCTGAGGTTTCACAGTGAGTATAATACATATTTACCTGATGGAGATCAGCCTTATATATTTTGGAAAAAAAAGTATTGGAGGGACGGTTTCTAGCGTGCAAATTTGTATCTCAATCGACTACACATCAAAGAGTGTCTTGTGCTGAATAAAAAATGTCACACCCCAACCCGCAGCGGAATAAAAGTCGGGGCATGATTGGGTTATCACCAAAGCTCATGATATTTACTAAAAAGTTTCATATTTATTAAATTCAAATTTCAAATTCAAATATCAAATAAACAAAGTTCATACAAATACAAAAAAAAGACTTTAAATGTTTATTCCAACGCAATAGCTTGTTTATTCTTCTAGGCCATCCTAAGTGTTTCTTTCCTCAACTGGATCACCTGTATCATGTGTAAAACATGGGATTTTGGATCAACAAAAGTTAGCGAGTGAACCTTGTTAAAACATTTTAAATAATTGCATGTTTTATTTATTAAAGAAAATTCGTGCATAAATCACATGTGAGCAAATATATAAATGTAAACAATTACAAACCACATTGAATGAATATATGACATGAATGATGATGTATTTGAGATCAAGGCTCAATCAAACGGAGCCGATCTAATGAGGCACCTGATGCTCAACCCGTATCCCACGAGAACTGATGGGCCTAATGAAATGAGTGCACTGAAATGATAAATTTAATCCACATAATAATCACACAACAACTATTTCATATTTGATCACAAGATGATATAGGCACAAGTGTCTAAATAAAATAATGGAATTGTACGACACATGATACACCCCAAAACGTAATTAAAACGGGGAATCTGTAGAGATTCACTCACCGTGGGTGCGTTTTTCTAGATTGATGAAGAGTGCACACGAATTGAGGATTTGATCGGCGAACGAATGCTAACCTAAAATAATAATGCGATAAATCGATAAATATAAACGATTTAATATTTTGATTTAATACTTTTTGTTAGGTTTTTAGGTTATTTTTGATGGTATTTTGTTGAGGTTATATACCTTTAAAATTATACATTTTATGTATTTTTAATTAGATTTTTAACCAAAGTATTAATATATATACAATAAATAAGATAAGATAAATAAATATAAAAAAAAATAATTGTCAGATCTGACGTCTGACCGGGTCGCATGATTTATTAAGCGTCGTGTGCGGGATTCGAACTTGAGACCTCTTGTTCGTGTGCACGCAGCTCTTCCAACTGAGCTACGTGTCTAACCCGAAATAAACTCCATTTTTATTACTTATATATATACAAACTAGGTTTAATTATATTTTGTTTTTATTTAAAAAGGTTTTATAATGGTCAAACCGGTTTCAATAACTCGAATCGAACTCGGTACCTGAGGTTAGTTATATAAACTTACAGATAGGTGATCTGATTAGGTATAAAAAGTTTGGGTTTTATTTCAGAAAGTCGGTAACGTGTGTGATTCGAACCCGGTATCGATAGTATGAAATGCACACAGTCCACCACTGGCTGTGTGTCTAACCCGTTTAAAAGACCAAGTTTAATTATACATATATCCTTCATAACTTCATCTTCTTCATTTTACCCAGACATTTGAACAACTGATGATTTCCCTTGAACTGAATTGTTTAGATTGAACAGAATAGACATTACAGAGAGTAAGGGTTAGATGAGCATACCGAATTGAAAGAGTGTTACACTCCTCCGGTTGACCTCGGTGTTGATCGGATATTTCCGGTGATTAATTCCGGCAAAAAACAGAACAACTTTCCGATGAAGCAGAACGTTTGATCAGAGAGAATAGGAGCAGCAACTCGAAGGTAGTGAGCGAGTTCAATTGTGATGGCAAGGCTAGTATTTATAGATTGAATGTTTCGGTTTTTCTTTTAATCCATGATTATTGAAATCATTGATTCCAGTCAGTTACCCTCATAAAATTCGGGTTCCGCGCGTAACTTGCGATTTGGATTCGGTTACAATCAACAGAGGTCGCGCGGTATGATGATTGGAATAGTGGTTACGGATTTGATTGATGAACTTGCAGGTTTTCGCTCTTAAATCTACTATAAATCTTATTTATGTACAAATCAAGTCACTAAAGAGTGTGCAGAGTAGTGGTGTTTCGTGTGTGTGTGCAAGCGGAGACCCGGGTTCGAAACCCGGCTACTCCTTGCAAATGTTTGTTTTCTTTTTAGAGTTTATTTTTATTTTTATTTACTTATTATTATTATTATTATAGTTTTTAAATTCTACGATATTTATTAATTATGAAACATAAAAATTTACCCGGCACTAATAGGATACGCAACGAACTTAAACTGAATATTTGATTGATAAACGAAGCGGGTTTTGAACCCGTTTTACATAAATGTTACAGTATCCCCTACTTTTATAAATTTCGTACTTTTTGCGCATTGAGTCTTCACGTTCCCAAGCAAACTCGGGCCCTCGTTTTGACTCCCAACGTACCCTGACAATTGGAATACGACTTCGCCTTAAACGCTTCTCACCGAAATCCATGATTTCCACTGGTCTTTCAACGAAGTGCATTGATTCATCGACTTGAATGTCTTCTAGAGGGATATGGAGGTTTTCTTCGGGGAGGCACTTTTTCAAATTTGATACGTGGAACGTGGGATGAATTCTGTTGAGTTCTTCTGGTAGGTCAAGCTTGTAGGCTATAGGTCCTACTCTTTCGAGTATCTTGAAAGGTCCTACGTAGCGTGGTGCTAGCTTGCCCTTTTGGCCAAAACGAACCACTCCCTTCCACGGTGATACTTTCAAAAGTACTCGTTCACCAACACAAAACTCCAAAGGCTTTCGTCGTTTGTCAGCATAACTCTTTTGACGACTTTGAGCCGCTAGAAGATTGTTTCGAATTTGAAGGATCTTGTCGGTTGTTTCTCGAATTAATTCAGGTCCGGTGATTTGCGCTTCACCAATTTCGTGCCAACATTCTGGAGATCGGCATTTACGACCGTATAAAGCCTCGAAAAGAGCCATGCCGATACTTGAATGATAGCTATTGTTGTACGAAAACTCGACTAACGGTAGATGAGCGTCCCAGTTCCCTTTGAAGTCTATAACACATGCTCGAAGCATGTCTTCAAGAGTTTGGATGGTGCGTTCAGATTGACCATCAGTTTGAGGGTGAAAGGCGGTACTGAGATCTAACCGTGTACCCAAAGCGGTTTGTACGGCTCGCCATGTTCGTGAAGTGAAACGGCCATCGCGGTCCGAAATGATGCTTAACGGTACACCATGACGACTTACGATCTCGTTGATGTAGATACGAGCTAGCTTCTCGTTCTTGAAGTCCTCGCGAATCGGAATGAAGTGAGATGATTTTGTAAGACGATCAATGATTACCCATATGGTGTCATACCCACTGGAGGTGCGAGGTAACCCGGTAATGAAGTCCATGGTTATGTTTTCCCACTTCCATACAGGTATTTCGGGTTGGACTAGAAGTCGTGAAGGTCTTTGATGTTCAGCTTTTACTTTGGAACAGGTAAGGCATTTGGAAACAAAAACAGCGATGTCCTTTTTCATGCCAGGCCACCAGTAGGTGTATCGTAGGTCTTGAAACATCTTATCGGCTCCTGGGTGTACAGAGTATCGTGTCCTGTGTGCCTCATTCATGAGGAAATCACGAAGGTTATCGCGATCAGGAATCCATATGCGGTTTAAGTAGTATAGAATATCGTCAGATTTGGTTTCAATTTTGAGTTCAGCTCCACATGACAGCTCATCGGGTACGTCATTTTCTGTTACAGAAACATGTTGAGCTGCCCGAATTCGATCTTTGATGTCGGTTATGATTTGCGAACATAGAAGACGAATAGAGTTCACATAACCTTTTCGACTGAGCACATCGGCCACCACGTTTGCCTTGCCAGGATGGTACCGATTTCGCAGTCGTAATCGTTAAGAAGTTCGACCCATCTTCGTTGCCTCATATTCAACTCTTTCTGGTTGAAGATATGGAGACTCTTGTGGTCAGTGTATATTTCACACTTGGTACCATAGAGGTAATGTCTCCATATCTTGAGAGCGAACACGACGGCTCCAAGTTCCAGGTCGTGGGTGGTGTAATTCTTCTCATGGACTTTGAGTTGCCTAGAGGCATAGGCTATCACTTTTCCTCTTTGCATCAATACACAGCCTAGTCCTTGCCCTGATGCGTCGCAATAAACCACAAAGTCATCGCAACCCTCAGGGAGTGTAAGGACAGGTGCGACACAAAGCTTTTGCTTTAAAGTTTGGAAGGCCTCCTCTTGCTTAGGTCCCCAAATGAAAGGTTTTCCTTTGTGAGTCAAGGCCGTGAGCGGGACGGCGATACGGGAAAAATTGGCAATGAAGCGTCGGTAATAACCAGCCAAACCAAGAAATGACCTAACTTCGGTAGGGTACGTGGCGCTTGCCATTCCTTTACTGCCTTGATTTTTGAAGGATCGACATGAATCCCTTTGTCATTGACGACATGACCAAGGAATTGTACTTCTCCTAACCAGAATTCGCATTTTGAGAACTTATCGTAAAGCCTTTCAGTTCTTAAGAGTGTAAGTATAAGTCGAAGGTGTCGCTCATGATCGGATTTTGACTTGGAGTAGATAAGGATGTCGTCGATGAAGACTATGACGAAACGGTCAAGGTAGGGTTTGCATACCATATTCATTAAATCCATGAGACAGCGGGGGCGTTGGTTAAACCGAAGGGCATAACCATGAAATCGTAATGACCATAACGAGTTCGGAAGGCGGTTTTTGGGATATCTTCCTCCCGCACTCTAAGCTGATGATAACCAGAACGAATGTAGATTTTGGAAAAACAGGTGGCGCCTTGAAGTTGGTCCAGGAGGTCATCAATGCGAGGCAGTGGATAGCGATTCTTAACCGTCAATTTGTTGAGTTCTCTATAATCAATGCACATGCGAAACGTTCCATCTTTCTTCTTCACAAAAAGAACAGGC
Organism: Scalesia atractyloides; assembly: GCA_947069175.1. Classification (NCBI taxonomy): domain Eukaryota; kingdom Viridiplantae; phylum Streptophyta; class Magnoliopsida; order Asterales; family Asteraceae; genus Scalesia; species Scalesia atractyloides. The sequence continues at coordinate 2,484,069 of CAMTDV010000011.1, read as the reverse complement.
GCACCCCAAGGCGATGAGCTAGGACGTATGAATCCTTTGTCAGTCAACTCCTGCAGTTGACTGGCCAATTCTTGCATCTCGGATGGGGCTAACCTATAAGGAGATTTTGCGACCGGTGTAGCGCCAGGCACAAGATCGATGCGAAATTCGACTTCTCTCATGGGAGGAAGTCCTGAAACGTCGTCGGGAAAAACTTGTGGGAATTCCTTCACAATTGGAATATCTTCGAGCCTCCTCTCCTTGCCTCCCTTCTTGACGACGTGAGCTAGAAATGCGACGTAGTTCTTGCGGAGATAACTTCGGGCTTGAAGGCAAGACATCAATTTGAGTCCTTTCGAAGGGGTTTCCCCAAAAATACGTAGTGTCTGACCGTCTGCGAGAGGAATACTAATGAATTTCTCATGGCACACCACTTCTGCGTGATGCTGGCTGAGCCAGTCCATACCGATTATAACATCGAAACTTCCCAACTTCATAGGAATGAGGTCAATTGGGAAATCGTGATCGTTTAGGGTGAGAGTACAATCGCGTGTAATAGAATTCAATGAAGTGGGTTTTCCGTCAGCAACTTCCACCGTTAGAGATTCAATGAGATTAACACGAGGTTGGTCGAGGATAGATTCGAATTCTAAAGACACAAAGCTCTTGTCCGCACCAGTATCGAATAATATGGATGCATAACTACCATTGATGAGAAACGTACCGTTGACCACATTGTTGTCAGCCCTGGCTTGGTTGGCATTGATATTGAAAGCTCTTCCTCTGGCAGGTGGAGGAGCTTGGTTAGCTTGGTTTACCGGGTTTGCTTGAGCTTGCGCATGGATGATATTCACTAAACGTGGACAAGTGTTCCTAAAGTGGTTTGCGTCCCAACAATTGAAACAGGCTCACATGGGTTGCATCATGGGGTAGTTGGGTTGGTAGTAAGGTTGGGCTGTGTGTTGTGTAGGTGGTAGAAGTAAGGGTTGTTAGGCTTGGACCACCATTTGATTTTGGGTTTGGGTTGGAGGTTGACTGCGGTTTAATCGCTGAAGGGTACGGCAGGTTTGGATGGTGTGACCCGCACGACCATAGCTGGTGCAATGTTGGCAGGGGTTTTCAGGAGGATGATGATATTGACAACGGTTACACTTCGGGTGTGGGCCAGTGTATGGCCTTTTGAATGGTGTGGCCGGAGGGGCAACTTGGGTGATTGGTGCAGCAGTGATGGGAGGGTTGGTTTGGGTGACAGCAAAGTTCTTGCCATTTCGCTTCCTCTTACCAGCAAACTTCGAGGATGAACCTGGGGGCTCAATGGGTGTTTTCTTCTTCTCCTCTTTGAATTTGCCGTTTCGAATGCGATTTTCAGTGAGTTCCGTAGCTAACTCCATTGCGGCTTCAAGTGTTGCAGGCGAAGTGCTTAAAACTGAATCTTGGATTTTCGAGGGGAGGCCTCGAATGTAGTGTTCGACTAAGCGGTAGGGGTGAACAGATTGGGGATCATTTGGTTTAACTCGAGGAATCTCTTATTGTACGAAGTGTGGTCTCCTTCCTTTTGTTTCAATGCGTGAAACTCGTCTTCTAGCTTTTTGATTTCGCTTCTTGGACAGAAGCGTCTCGTCATGATTTCCCTTAACTCTTCCCATGTTAAGGCCATGGCATCTTCAATGCCTCGCTTACCCTTTTCCGTGTTCCACCAGGTAAGGGCTACCCGAAACAACCTTCCAGTCGCGTAACGTACCTTACGGTCCTCGGGACAGTCTCAATTGAGGAAAGTGTTTTCCATCTCCTCAAACCAGTGAAGGAGAGCGGTGACACCTTCAGTCCCTTCATATTTTGGGGGATCGCAGGATTTGAAGTGTTTGTAGGTGCATTTGGGGGTTTTGGGAGGAGGGTTGGCGACGCTTTGGTCTTCTTGGTTGGGAGGGTTGATGGGATTAGCGGTGAGTGCTTGTTGAACTTGTAGCACGATGTCAGGAAGTACTATAGCCATTTGTTTAGCAATTTGCGTGGCCAAGCGTTCGTTTGACTTTCCTGACCTTCTACCTCCACGTAATTGCCTAGCCGACATCTACAGGAACATGTGTAGGAAGATTGTGAGTTCAAGAATTTCCTAGGTGTCACGTGTCGTAAAAAAAATATGAAAACAACATAACTGAAAATAATTTAACTACATCCATAGGATGTCTTGGGTTTGCTCATGTTTGGGCCTCCAAATGTCCCCCATACCATTGCCTGTGTAGTCATGTGGGCCCCCATGACTATTGGGCTTGGTAAGATTCACATTGGTGTCGGCGGGTTATCACTCGCACCACCCGAATGAAAATCGTAAAACATGATTGCGAGATGAATGGTCGGAGGATGTCCAGGTGTAGACACAATGACAGCTCAAAGTGGGGTTAGCTCACACGACGTTTGGTATAGCATGCTTTGGCCTAATAGGTCCTTCGTACTCTCATCGTTAGTCCCCAGGTAGGCAAACTGGTCCTTTATTTTGGATTTATACGAATGCCAAGCCTAGACAGGACGTTCCGACTACCGGTACTCGTACCCTTCCAGTTACTACATGCCCGTCGTGAAAACTCACTTTGATGTGATTTGAAAAATATGAAATCATTGCAAAAATCATGGAAATCGTGAGGTGTGTGCTTTCATAGATATGGCATGTGATGAGGTTATGAACTATGATGAGCATTGCATATTAACATGTACTTGTGAGTGTGCTTGCATAGTATTGGGTGTGAACATGAAACATATAAACATCATGAATTTTGCATGTAACACATAAACAATTAAAATTTAATCGACTATAGTATAGGTTCTAAGGGTCTAATTGTCACACCCCGACCCGCAGCGGAATAAGAGTCGGGGCATAATTGGGTTATCACCAAAGCTCATGATATTTACTAATATGTTTCATATTTATTAAAGTCAAAATTACATTCCAAATAATCCAAACATGTCCATACAATACAAAGAAAATAACCAAACAAAATAATTCCAAGCTCTAAATCATTTTATTCTTCTAGTCCAATCCTATGTGTTTCTGGCTGCAGCGGGTTCACCTGTATCATGTGTAAAAATGGGGGTTTTTGGGTCAACATAAGTTGGCGAGTGAACCTTGTTAGATAAACATTTATTATTGATTTACTTGTTAGTTTATCAATGAAAAATTGTGCATAATCATAAATGAGCAAATGTAAATAATCAAGCAGTAGCGATAGCAATCACAACTATAACATACAATAACATATGATAGTATACATTAACATACCAACATCATACGATAAATAACATGAATGAAACTGTGCGATCAAGGCTCAATCAAACGGAGCCGATCGTATTGCATGTGCTGAAAATGATAAATGTCTGTGCGATCAAGGCTCAATCAAACGGAGCCGATCGTATGTTGGCACGCCAGGTTCACGCTCATAATGTAATGGGGAACTTGCTCAACGCTCATAATGTAATGGGGAGCGGCGGCCTATGAAATTGCATGTACTGAAAATAATAAATTGAATCTAACAATCACCACACAAACAGTTGAAACAAGCTGAATACACATGTTCATGATATGATGTATGCACAATGATTTAAATATAATATATAGCAAGACACATGATACACCCCAAAACGTGATTAAAACGGGGAATTTGTAAAGATTCACTCACATTGGGTGCGTTTGATTGGAGATGGTGAGATGCGCACGAGTTGTAAGAGCGGAACAACGAGAATTAACTAATCTAAATAATAACGGAAAATATAGTAAATGAATGGATTTTATTAAAGATTTTAATAGAATTTTTAGATATATTTTTACGAGCTTAAGGCTATTTCCTATCTTTAAAAACATTATTTTTAAGTATTTTTAATTGATTTTTAAATTAAATTAACTAATTAAAAATATAAAAATATGTTGACTTTTTGGGTTGACCGTTGACTTTTTGACTTTGACTGTTTGACCGGTTTATTGTGTGACTCGAACCCGAGACCTCCCGTACGCGTGCACGCAGCTCTACCAACTGAGCTACGTGTCTAACCCGAAATAATTCTGTTTTTAATTATACTTATATATTAATTCAATTTATCCAAAATTCTTTTAATTTAAAAACATTTTAATTCATCGAACCGGTGCCACTTACAGGTCTCGAACCCGGGACCTGCGCTTTAACGTTACACACAGTCCACCGCTGGACTGTGTGTCTAACTTGGTTAATATACAAATTTTATTATACTTAACAACTAACGGAGTTAACCCGGTTCAGTTTTAAACAAAAAGGCATTTTATTACATAGAGGGTGCGTGTATCAGGGATTGAACTCGGGACGTATGCGTGTTTTTGTTCGCACACAGTCCACCGCTGGACTGTGTGTCTAACCCGTTCAAAATACCAATTTTAATTATTCTTATAATGTTATCACAGTTCATCTTCTTCGTTCGTTTTTACAGGCAGTAGATTACACCGTTATATCTTGTTTAGTTCGATTGATAAACATTGTATAAACTAATATGAAATGGCAGAGACGATAATTAGAAGTAAACATACTGGTGAACGATTTATTTCAGGATTCCGGCAAGGTGTCGATCTCTGTTGTTATGAACTTCATCTGAACCAGACAATTAACCGTTTTGATTAGCTAATCGTGGAATTGAAGTGATAAACAAACGTTAACAAAGTGTTTGAATGTCCTTACCGATTCACAGATGATAATAAAGATTTCCAGAAATTTTCCGGCGAACTGGAATTATCCGAAAGCAGCGTCTGAATTTGATTTCAAGTGAAAGGTTTGAGTTAGAAATAGCTTAACAGTTGTTAGACTACGACGGTATTGAAGGACTTACCGTTTTGATGAAGAATACGGTTTTCCGGCGACCTTGCAGAATTTTCCGGCGAGTAAAATAAACTTTTCTGGTGAACTGAAAGTATGACGAAAATGAAATGGCAGGTTTGTGGAATGTTTCTGAGTTGCGAGAAAGATGTTTGATTGCAGTAATTCGGATTATTGGATAACTTCGGTTATAAAACCCATCATCATCAGAATTCAAGTCAATTCAAGTCTGAATTGATTAGAATTGTCGGTGCATCGGTTATAAATCTGAATTCGCGATTATTCAAACATTTTAGACGGTTGAATAGCCGATTTCGGTTTTCAGTTGGCGCAACCGGTTCATCTAGGTTTGTATATATGACTTATTTGTTTCCTAGAGTTGACAGAAAACAAACAAGTGGCGGAGTGGTTATGCGTGTGAGCGTTAAATCTTTAGAGTTACAACCTGGCTAACCCGGGTTCGAGTCCCGGCAGCCCCATTTTATTTTTAATTATTTTATTTATACTTTTTATCAATTATAACTTTTATGGTTTAGTTTGTTTATTAATTATGTATCATTAAAAATTAAAATAAGCATAAATAGGCAACGAACATTTATAACTGAATATTCGATTACAAACGGAGCGGGTTTGGTAAAACCCGTTTTCGACAAATGTTACACTAATAACCTATCCTATATCCTTATAGCCATAAGCTCTGATACCAATCTGTCACACCCCAACCCGCAGCGGAATAAAAGTCGGGGCATGATTGGGTTATCACCAAAGCTCATGATATTTACAAAAAAGTTTCATATTTATTAAATTCAAATTTCAAATTCAAATATCAAATAAACAAAGTTCATACAAATACAAAAAAAAAAGACTCTAAATGTTTATTCCAACGCAATAGCTTGTTTATTCTTCTAGGCCATCCTAAGTGTTTCTTTCCTCAACTGGATCACCTGTATCATGTGTAAAACAGGGGAGATTTTGGGTCAATAAAAGTTGGCGAGTGAACCTTGTTAAAACATTTTAAATAATTGCATGTTTTATTTATTAAAGAAAATTCGTGCATAAATCACATGTGAGCAAATATATAAATGTAAACAATTACAAACCACATTGAATGAATATATGACATGAATGATGATGTATTTGAGATCAAGGCTCAATCAAACGGAGCCGATCTAATGAGGCCCTTGATGCTCAACCCGTATCCCACGAGGAACTGATGGGCCTAATGAAATGAGTGCACTGAAATGATAAATTTAATCAACATAATAATAATCACACAACAACTATTTCATATTTGATCATAAGATGATATAGGCACAAGTGTCTAAATAAAATAATGGAATTGTACGACACATGATACACCCCAAAACGTTATTAAAACGGGGAATCTGTAGAGGTTCACTCACCGTGGGTGCGTTTTTCTAGATTGATGAAGAGTGCGCACGAATTGAGGATTTGATCGGCGAACGAATACTAACCTAAAATAATAATGCGATAAATCGATAAATATAAACGATTTAATATTTTGATTTAATACTTTTTGTTAGGTTTTTAGGTTATTTTTGATGGTATTTTGTTGAGGTTATATACCTTTAAAATTATACATTTTATGTATTTTTAATTAGATTTTTAACCAAAGTATTAATATATATACAATAAATAAGATAAGATAAATAAATATAAAAAATAATTGTCAGATCTGACGTCTGACCGGGTCGCATGATTTATTAAGCGTCGTGTACGGGATTCGAACTTGAGACCTCTTGTTCGTGTGCACGCAGCTCTTCCAACTGAGCTACGTGTCTAACCCGAAATAAACTCCATTTTTTATTACTTATATATACAAACTAGGTTTAATTATATTTTGTTTTTATGTAAAAAGGTTTTATAATGGTCAAACCCGTTTCAATAACCCGAATCGAACTCGGTACCTGAGGTTTCGTGTGCACACAGCCCAACCAGTTGGGCTGTGTGTCTAACCCGTAGTATCCCGGAGTTACATTAGTTATATAAACTTACAGATAGGTGATCTGATTAGGTATAAAAAGTTTGGGTTTTATTTCAGAAAGTCGGTAATGTGTGTGATTCGAACCCGGTATCGATAGTATGAAATGCACACAGTCCACCACTGGACTGTGTGTCTAACCCGTTTAAAAGACCAAGTTAATTATACATATATCCTTCATAACTTCATCTTCTTCATTTTACCCAGACATTTGAACAACTGACGATTTCCCTTGAACTGAATTGTTTAGATTGAACAGAATAGACATTACACAGAGTAAGGGTTAGATGAACGTACCGAATTGAAAGAGTGTTACACTCCTCCGGTTGACCTCGGTGTTGATTGGATATTTCCGGTGATTAATTCCGGCAAAAAACAGAACAACTTTCCGATGAAGCAGAACGTTTGATCAGAGAGAATAGGAGCAGCAACTCGAAGGTAGTGAGCGAGTTCAATTGTGATGGCAAGGCTAGTATTATAGATTGAATGTTTCGGTTTTTCTTTTAATCCATGATTATTGAAATCATTGATTCCAGTCAGTTACCCTCATAAAATTCGGGTTCCGCGCGTAACCTGCGATTTGGATTCGGTTACAATCAATAGAGGTCGCGCGGTATGATGATTGGAATAGAGGTTACGGATTTGATTGATGAACTTGCAGGTTTTCGCTCTTAAATCTACTATAAAACTTATTTATTTACAAATCAAGTCACTAAAGTGTGTGCAGAGTAGTGGTGTTTCGTGTGTGTGCGCAAGCGGGAGACCCGGGTTCAAAACCCGGCTACTCCTTGCAAATGTTTGCTTTCTTTTTAGAGTTTATTTTTATTTTCATTTACTTATTATTATTATTATTATTATAGTTTTTAAATTCCACAATATTTATTAATTATGAAACATAAAAATATAACCGGCACTAATAGGATACGCAACGAACTTAAACTGAATATTTGATTGATAAACGAAGTGTGTTTTGAACCCGTTTTACATAAATGTTACAGAAAATTGTAACCGAAGGGAAACTCGAGTAGTAAATGCAGGTAAATGAGAAATACTGTCATTTTTTAAATATATATGGTTTTTGTTTGCGTAATAGAGTGTGTTGTGGTTTAACATAGTGATATGTTGTTGAACTTATTTCAGGTGTTTCTACAGCATCTAACGAGTCTCAGTCATCTCTGATGATTAGTCCTGGTCAACCACGGTCAAGAAAGCAAGAACAATGGTTCAATCTTTTTTATGTTTAATATGATTTATTTGTATAAATAATACAATAAAAAAAACTTTTGGTATAACTAATAGAATTTTATTTAGTTAATTTGAACTTTGATATAAGCCGACATTCCTTCAGTACACCCAAGGCATAGCAATTAAACCATATAAAGCTTTGTATCTAAAAACAACAAACTCCGGGTATTGATAAACAGAGGGTAAATATACTCTCCGAGCTCTCACGTCCAACCGTTGGCACCGGCAGATGACGAAATGTCAATACTGCCTGTGGCGACGGTTGGGCATGAGAGCTCGGATACTATGATTGCCGTCTGTTTGTCAACACCCCGAGTTTGTTGGTTTTTAGATACAAAGCCCATCTAAAAACCAACAAACTCTGGGTCTTGATAAACAACAGCAATTATACTCTCCGAGCTCTCGCGTCCAACCGTCAGCACCCAGACGACGAAATGTCGATACTGCCGGTGGCGACGGTGGGACGTGAGAGCTCAAGAGTATAATTGTTGGTCAATACCCGGAGTTTGTTGGTTTTTAGATAGGTTTTGTACGGTTTAAAAAAACCATACAAAGGCCATCTAAAAACCAACAAACTCTGGGTATTGAGAAACAACAGCAATTATACTCTCCGAGCTCTCACGTCCCACCGTCGGCACCGGCAGACGACTAACTGTCGGTATTGCCGGTGGCGACGGTGGGACGTGCGAGCTTGGAGAGTATAATTGCCGTCTGTTTGTCAATACCGGAGTTTGTTGGTTTTTAGATACAAAGCCGATCTAAAAACCAACAAACTCAGGGTATTGAGAAACAACATCAATTATACTCTCCGAGCTCTCACGTCCCACCGTCGGCACCGGCAGACGACGAACTGTCGGTGCTACCGGTGGCGACGGTGGGACGTGCGAGCTCGGAGAGTATAATTGCCGTCTGTTTGTCAATACCCGGAGTTTGTCGGTTTTTAGATACAAAGCCGATCTAAAAACCAACAAACTCCGGGTACTGACAAACAACAGCAATTATACTCTCCGAGCTCGCACGTCCCACCATTGGCACCGGCAGATGACGAAATGTCGATACTACCGGTGGCGATGGTGGGACGTGCAAGCTCGTAGAGTATAATTTCCGTATGTTTGTCAATACCCGGAGTTTGTCGGTTTTTAGATAGACTTTGTATGGTTTATTTGTTGTGCCTTTGGTGTACTGGTAGAATGTTGGCTTAAATCAAAGTTTAAATTAAGTAAAATAAAATACTATTAGTTGTACTAAAAAAAATTAAATGTATATATACGGGTCGTCTAGACCTAGACGCCCCGTCTTGGCCTAGAAGAAGACCATTCTACCCCCTGTTTGTTGGCCGTCTATCCAAAAACCAGGGGCATAAGGGTAAAACTATAAAGGCCTAGACGGGTCGTCTAGACCTAGACGCACCGTACATTGTCGGCGGGATCTTTATCCAATTTTAAAATTTGAATTTTAAAATTAAAATGTAAATTACCATTTTACCCCTTATCTGGCGCCCGTCTAGGCCTAACTCAGGGGCAGAATGGGAATTAACCATGCTGAGCTGTAACACACTCTGCTGGTTAATTACCGTTTTGCTCATGAATTAGGCCTAGATGGGCGGCAGTTCAGGGGTAAAACGGTACTTTACCATATATTCCATACGGGTTGTCTAGGCCTAGACGACCCGTCTAGGCCTCGTATATGTTCTGATCGCCTAGACGATCAGAGATAGACGACACAAACACAAACACACTTAACCCACACCACATACGTATTCTGCCGTATTCTACCGTATTTTTGTGAAATCAAGCTTCTCCGGTGAGTATTTTCAACTATACTTCAATACATTGTAATGTGTTATGTATTTAGAATGTAGGTTGGTTGTGAATTTGAAAGATTTTGGAGTTTAAGGGCTGTTAGGGTGTTAAGTTGCAGGTTTTCGATGAACAAGACGAGGCGTCTAGACCTAGACGACCCCAGTAGACGACCTAGAAAAATGTTTTTTTTTCTTTTATAATTTATTGTTTTATTCGTGTTAAATTGTGTTATACAATCGCAGATTAGTTATGGACGAGATTGGAGATCTGATACCCGAGGACCCACATCCGCATGGTCCGCGACGGGCCCTGGCAGCGCAGGTGGATCCGCTCCACGGCCACCCATACCTTGAGTTCCCGCCCGACACCGAGGCTGCCTGATTTTGTGGCAAGCTACGCCGGATGCAGATCGGATCGCACTCGGCGGTCGACTGGGACGCGATCGGGGAGACGCCCAGACTTCGATTCTTCATTCCCGTTGATTCCACGTGGCACCGACTGTTTGACCTGGTCGGCATGCCGACTAACAGGGAGCTCCTCGTTGAGTTCCTCTCGACCTTCACGTTCCACCCTCCACGGGTCGACCAGCCGCATCCCTAGCCACAGGGCCCTCCCCCTCCGCCGGAGGTTTCATTTAGGCTGGCCGGTGTGTGGCGTTCGATGATGTTTGCGGAGTTTGCCGTTAATAGCGGCATATACATGCATGAGGAGATTGCTACCGTTGTATATACGGAGGGGCTTGTGGTGGTGGATAGAGCCACTCTTCTAGGCTTTTGGCAGGTGGTCGCAGGCCCTGACACTTGGGAGCATGTCAGGGCGAAGGGCAGGATTTCTCACGTTGCCGACCCGCTGTACAGGTACGTACGTTTATTACGTTAATTGTTTGATCATTAAATGTTTCAATTAATTAACGCATTTCGCTAATATAATGTGCAGGTATCTACATCGGATGCTCGCTACGTCTATTACCGCTCGCGGACACAGCCGTGAGTGGTGTACGAGCACCGACTTATTTTTTTCTATTGTCTTTTGTACAGGAGGTTGTGGGCACTTGCGCACGGCTCGCGCAGTACTTCGCCTCCACCCATCACCGGCAGGAGCGCGGCTTTTTGTACGGCGGGGAGTATGTCACCGTCATAGCCCGGTCGTTGGGTCTTATGCCGGAGGCGGACCCGCACTTGCAGCCGGCCATACCGTCCACGCGCATGGGTTTTCAGACCTTGCGCGGGATGAGGCTGGTGAAGAGGTTCGCCATGCTTGGCGAGCGGTTTAAAAGCCGCGAAGGTGAGCCATGGATTCCGGAGCCGCTGCCAGATCACTTTGCTCCAGTCCATGCGCCGAAGATGAGGCAGCGGGAGTCCAGGACCCTCTGGTTGATTTTGAAGGACCGGCACCGCCACCACCTCACGGGGCACCTCAGTTTCCGCAGCACGTCCTTCCAGGTCATGCCCCAGGGGGTGCGGCATACACGCGCTTACGAGCCGACGTCGACAGGCTTATGGATCTCGTTGGCTGGCTGGTTTGGGAGGCGCAGGATAGACGGGTTACCTGGCATACCGCTCCCAGCAGCTCGAGCACCGCATCAGCCGCAGCAGCCGCAGATGCCAGATCCCGATCTCAACTCCGATGCCGACTCGTATGCATAGACATTTTGTATTTACTTTTCAGCTGTATAGATAAATATTATTTTGGTTGTACAAATTTATGTTATATATGTTATATTTAACTTTGTTTTCAGTTGTTCGATTACTTGATGATTGTTTGTGTTAAATCGACATTGAAATGTAATACGGAAACCATATACACTTGTTGCATTCATCTTAAAATGTTAAAAACAGTATTAAATTTTAGTATTATATTTTTTTTTAAAAATATAATGTAAAAACAATTAAATATATAAACGATTGAAAAACATAACTCACTTTTTGTACAACAAACAAAACTTTTTAAAAACCTAAAAAAATAAACCTTCAACAACAACCAATTTACCTCACAAAAACACTATTTTTTCAATCTCCCCACCAAAACACCCATTTTCCAACAAAAAAAACACAACATCCTAGACGGATCGTCTAGGTCCAGACGGCCCGTCTAAACACCAAAATAGTGACCAAAACACCATTTTCCAACAAAAAACACATCCTAGACGGGTCGTCTAGGTCCAGACGGCACGTCTAAACACCAAAATAGTGACCAAAACAGCCCTTTTCCAACAAAAAAAAACCCAACATCCTAGACGGCTCATCTTGGTCAAGACGGCCCGTCTAAACACTAAAATCTATGGGCCCTGCCAGGTTCTTACTGACTCCTCAAAATCAGTGCTATACGGGGCGTCTAGACCTAGACGACCCGTCTAGGACTCAGGGTGTCCAAATAGGCAGCAGGGGTGTGTGAATAGATTGAGCCTTTAAATAATCGACCAAACCATTAAGTTATTAACCACTACAACAATCGATATGTTTCTCGACAGTTTTGTCGACTTTATAGACACCCCTAACACTCGTGATTACAACATGTGTTAGATATTTTAATGTAATTGGGATTAACTTGATGACAAAAAATAATTATAATATACATCGAACAAGTTAGAATTGCGAGAGTGCACGCTTGTTCAAGTTGTTATAATTTCAAGTGCCAAATAGGGGTTCAAAGGGTGCAACGCCCCCTTGGCATGGTTGTAAAGATCCCCGCTAGTCTCCGATTAGTCACCAATTAATCACTAATCGATGATTCACCGATTTAAGGCCGATTAATCGCTAGGCGGTCAATGACGATCCTATTCTGGCAAAATTTTGGCCAGATTCCGGTCAAATTTCGACCAAACCTTATAAATTCCCGCCTGTTACTTAAAAAAATAGGTCAATGAGGGGTTGAAATATGTCTAGTATAATAAACAACATATAAAAATGTGTGTGTGTATGTATAACTAAAAATGACATATAAAAATCTCAATCCGATTAATCCCTGTTAATCTCGATTCATTGTTAGTTAGTACCCCACCGACCGACTAGCACCTAGCGATTCTTACAACACTGCCCCTTGGTGAGGGTCCAGAGCAGCACTACCGGGAGCAGGGTCCAAGGGGCAGAGCCACTAGGAACGAAATAAAAATGAAGCCATTTTTTGGAGGCATTTTAATTTTAAAATAGGTAGTTACGAACCCTTCATCCCAAAATTCAAAATCTGTCTTTGGTCTTTTTTCTTCTGGTTCATTACGAATTCACACATACACTGGTGTTCGATTTCTCAATAAAAGTTTTGAATTGTTCGAGAAAACCATCGAAATAATTTAATTTTTAAAGTGATGACACGCCTCTCTGATTATCCGTGTTTGAAAAATTCCCCAACAACATGCAGTTGGTTCTCACTAGTTCACTATGGGTAATCCTAGCAATCTCTGAATAACTGGTATCATTATCTTTGTTTAGCATATAGATACAAGTCTACAACATGCTTGAAATTAATAATTGTGTCTTTACTTATTCATACTGATATCTCAACCATCATTTTACTCCTATTAATTTGTATTTATATTCTTATAAACTGCTTAACCTCCTCACTTGACTTTTTAACCTTTTTAAATACATTTCTTAAAAAGAAAAAATTGTTTTCTACTAAGTATAAGAAAACGCAACATCTCATATGCTAAATAAAACAAATTTGTTTTGAGAATGATATTAATGTGTATTATTTAACCAAAAATCACCAACAATTTAAGAAAATTTAGTATCTTAAAAATAAAAGGACAAACAATAATAATTTTGTGAAATTGCAATTAAGAGAATTACTTTTCTTTTTCTCTATTTTCATTTTCTTGGATGACAGTGAGTACAGTTCAAGATTTTTAAACATCAAACATTAAACATTAATGGAGGACTTTGGATGTGATCTATATACTTTATACACATCAAGTTTCAAACAATTTTGATCAAGTTTTTGATAGAAATAAGAAAATTTTACAAGATATTGGCATTAATATGGTCATTTAATCATATAATCCTTCATGCTCCCATATGTCAACTAGAAACTCAACGATTTCCTATCGATCAAAAACCAATTTTCCAAACCACGTTTCACTACACATATTGAGCAATAAAAATGACAATTTTGATTCATTTACTTATGCAACAGTGGATCCGATCTGGGACCCTGGGTTATGTTTATCTCAAACAGGTTTATTGGGTCGGATCAAATAAATCGGCCAAGAGGGGTATAAATTAGACGTGTCAAAAGTAGTCTAAAATGTTTTCTTAATCATACCGAATACAACCACCTAAATTATTTTATTAAAAGTTTAATATTATTATTGTAGTAATATAGTTTTTATTTTCGTATTTATATTTAGGATTATTAATTTATAAACAGAATGGACAAAAAGTGTTTGTGGGTAAACCTAGGGATGCAAATGAGCCGAGTTACTCGGTCTTGACTCGAAAAAAAGCTCTAAGGAGCTCGAGCCCAAGCTTAAAAACAAGCTCGTTTAGTAAACGAACTCGAGCCGGCTCTAGAGCCTAAACGAGCCTACTATTTACATGATTTTTTTATTAATATATTAAATATATTTAAATAATAATAGTAATAAAATTATGAAATAATAACTAAATTATATATAAAATAATAATTATATTTAATAAATAAATAATAAACCAGTCAAGCCTGAGCGAAGCTCGAGCTTGAAAAAATACATATAAGCCTAGCTCGAGCTTTAGAAACAAAGCTCGATTCCAGCCGAGCTCGAGCTATAAGTTGACCAGCTCGAGACTAGCCGAGCTCGGGCTCGGCTCCTTTGCACCCTAGATTAATCCAATCCGATCCGATAAATACTTAAAGAAAATACTAATTTGACCCTTTACCCGCACTGAGAGGAATAGGCTGAGGAAAGCGTTTGCTGGCAAGGGCGGACTTACCTTAGGCGCAGGGGTGGCCTACGCCATCACTTGGCGCTCCGGCGGTAGTGTAAATTTATGAAAATTTTGACTTTTTTTGACGTTTTGTCGATTTGGTTACCCCTTTTTGTAAAACGTTACCCCTACGAATATTTTCTAGATCCGCCAATGTTTGCTGGTACCCAATAAGCTTTCATATGTGGCATTCCACCTTCAATATTACAACAACATAAATGAAAGATAGAAAACTTAAAAAATTAATTAAAAACTGTTGTAACCTCATTGTAGCTTTTAGTTTGTCTGGTTTTCTGCTTCCAACCCATTGTAGCCTCATTTGATTCCATAGAAGCAAACCTGTTTTCCAAAATGACATAAATAACTACAACCAATACTCTAAAAACATACTCTTTGACTTCTTAAGTCAAACATACTCGTTTTGATTTTCAGATCGATGAATAACTAATGATATGCTGTATGTAAAGTAGCTAACTGAATCAGTTGTATGACAGGTAATACAAATATACAAAACATATTCAACGACACCTTGAAAAAAATGTGCATCACTTATTCATCAATGGTTACTTATGAATGGGTCGATATGTGTTACGTATCATCTCAAATGCGTCCATTAATAATTATAATTGACAACGTTGGGTCAAATGAGTTGAAAGCCAATCTAGGGATGAGCTCAATACCATATCTGTACCAAACCAAAAGTACCAATTCCAGAAAACACAAAAAGTAGGTACCGATATCAGTACTAAAAGTGGCCGGTATGTTATGGTACCACTATTCAAAGGTAAATCGACCCAAATAACGTACCGTACCGAACCGAAAGTATTGATCCCGTAAAACGCAAAAAAGTGGTTATCGTAGCGGTATCAAAAGTGGCCAGTGCGGTGTAGTACCGGTATTCAAATGTAAATCAACCCGAATACCGCAAACTGGTGCCGAACCGAAAGTACCTATCCCACAAAACATAAAAAGTGGGTACCAAATTGGCTGGTACCAAATGCTCATCCCCGATCCAGCCCAACCCTGTTTTGACGCGTTACTCAGCATGCCCATGTTCTCACCTCTAGACATCATAACATAAGTTTATCCTAAAAATGTATTTTGAACCAATTGGAATTAAGAAGATAAAAACTTTCCATGGTTAGTGAATTCTGGCTGGATTCCAGTGTTGCCGGTACAACCCGATTGGCTAAGACTCGGGTCTGAGACAATATCTTAAGTGCTTGTGCTCCAAAAATCCTCTGAGAGATCTTGAATAAGAATCTTTGATGGTACACAGCAACCAAAGATAGAACTGCTCTGTTACATGTGACATGAAATTAATAAAATAAAATTGATAAAGATTGGTGCATTTAGTTCAACTTTCATGTACCAATTTCCATGTTTTGAGTTTAATGTTTGACCAACTACTTTCAGTTTTGTAACTTAAACCATCAAGTTATAAAAATTTATAAACTAAATTTTGACATGTACGAGTTTGACAATCGAAGTCAGCGCATGAGGTCTAATAAAGAACCGGCGAACCACATTTAGTAAATGAGACCCACATCCACATCTATCGACTAGACATTGGCGCAAAAGTACTTCTTCAGTACCACTCTGTGCCCCTTAGCGCAAAGGTATTGTCACTTGCACGCAACTTGGCGCAAAAGTACTACTTGTTTTGCGTTGCGTTGTTAGACCATCCACAATAAAAACCTCTAAAAACACATACAAACATGTTTAGTCAGCTGGTACTGTCACACCCCGACCCGCAGCGGAATAAAAGTCCGGGCATAATTTGGTTATCACCAAAGCTCATGATATTTACTAAGATGTTTCATATTTATTAAATTCAAATTACAAACTTAAATATCCAAAAACAAAATTAATACAATTACAAAGGAAAATGAAACTATATATTTATTCCAAAGCATAAACTTGTTTATTCTTCTAGGCCATCCTAAGTGTTTCCTGTCTCGGCTGGATCACCTGTATCATGTGTAAAACAGGGGAGATTTTGGGTCAACAAAAGTTGGCGAGTGAACCTTGATGAAACATTTTAACTAATTTCTTGTTTTATTTACTAAAGAAAATTTGTGCATTAATCACATGTGAGCAAACATATATATGTAACCAATTACAAACCACTTTGGATGAGTATATGACATGAATGATGATGTATTTGAGATCAAGGCTCAATCCAACGGAGCCGATCTAATGAGGCTCCTGATGCTCAACCCGTATCCCACGGGGAACTGATGTGCCTTATGAAATGCGTGCACTAAAATGATAAATTCAATCTACATATAATTCACACAACAATCAATACACATTTGATCACGGATATGATGTATGCACCAGTGTTTAAATAAGATAAAGAAATAGTACGACACATGATACACCCCAAAACATGATTAAAACGGGGAATTGGTAGAGATTCACTCACAGTGGGTGCGTTCCTTGATAATGATGAATGCGCACGAATTTATGATTCAACCGACGAGGGAAAACTAACCTAAATAATAACGAAATAATTCGATAAATAAATAATTTTATTTGAGATTAATATTTTTAATTAGTGCTCTTAATGAGATTTTTAGATTTATTTTTATGAGTTTATTGCAAATTTTTAACCTTAGGAATCTTACTTTTTTAAGTATTTTTAAATAATTTTCAATTTAATAAGTAAAAAAAAGAAAACATATTTTTAAAAAAATGTTGACCTTGTCAGGTCTGACCGGTCGGATAGCATGAGATTCAGGCGGCGAGTGAGGTTCAAACCCGTGACCTCCCGTATACGTGCACGCAGCTCTACCAACTGAGCTACGTGTCTAACCCGAAATATTCTCTGTTTTAATTATATATATATACTAACTAGCTTTAACCTTATTTAGTTTTTATTAAAAAGGTTTTAATATGGCCGAATCTGGTTACAGAACCCCGACTCGAACTCGGGATCTGTGGTTCGAGTGCACACAGCCCAACCAGTTGGGCTGTGTGTCTAATCTGCATAAACACTGGATTATATTCATTATATATATATACTGTGAATTGATCTGAATAAGTTTAAAAAGTGTTGGCTTTATTTCAGAAAATCGGAAACATGTGCGACTCGAACTCGGGACGTGTGCTTTGTAATTGCACACAGTCCACCGCTGGACTGTGTGTCTAACCCGGTTAAATACCCGATTTTAATTATATTAGTATACATCTTAAACTTCATCTTCTTCACTTTAAAAAAAAACACAGAACTTATAACCCGACCGAAAATTGTTTGAACCAAAATCTGGTTGACTGATTAAGATTAGTACATGCTGAATAATGGATTACAAAAAGAGTTGAGAATTATACCGATTAGGAGTAAAACTTCGGTTTTCCGGTGATATTCCGGCGAGTGCGAAAAACTCCGGCGACGTGCTTTGAAAAGAATAAAGCTTCAGGAAGAGAATGTGGTTCTGAGCGAAAAGTTTACAAGGAGTTTGGGTGGGTATTTATAAGGGGGACAGGCCGATTGGTTTCGAATTAGAGGCCAAAATTCGCGGTCAAGGATTTCAATTCTCAAAGGAAACGGTTTTGACTAAATTGAGTGTTAAGCAACGGTTATAACTGATGTCGAAATCAGTTTACGCGTTTCAGTCAAGGGAAAGTAGCAACATTTGCGGAGTCTTCGTTTTTGCCGGCGATTTCGGGTTCTGAGTTTTCTGATTTACAGGTTTTGATTTTTGGTTTTACCATAAGTGTTATTTGATTGAGTATTAAACACAAAAATGTGTGTGGCGGAGTGGTGTAATGTGTGTGTGTCTACGCGGTAGACCCGGGTTCGAGACCCGGCTACCCTGTTTTGTTCTTTTATTTAATTTTATTATTATTATTTATTAATTATGGATTTTAAACTCTAAAATATTTATTAATTATGTATTATTTAAAATAACCGGCACAATAAATACGCAACGAACTTATAACTGATTATTTGATTATAAAACGAAGCGGGTTTCGAAACCCGTTTTACGAAGAATGTTACAGGTACATCATAAAAACACTCATTCTTCAAGAACACCAAAACTCCCCCAATAAGAAAACCTAAAAAACATATCACTGGTATGTAGCTAACAGGTTAACAGGTCTTTAACCTATGTAGACAAGAATTTTACAGTGTCCTAAACGTGTCGACTTGTTTAAGAAACGAAACTTATTTAAGCCCAAACATGAAACGTGTTAAGAACATGTGTTTCATGTCGTGTTAACAGGTCCGTGTCTGAAATTTCCAGCCCTGTGTTAAACAAACCAAACGGATTCTTTTATATAGGGGTCGAACCATCATGATGATTGGGATGAATCATTGCAGCTCTTCGTGAAAGAGTTGCTGACAGTTATTAGTACTTCACACCTCCTAACTCGTATAAATGTTTATTCCAATTTCCCATTAGGTCTTTAACAAAATCCCATTATACTAAAATTAATACGGATGACACTAAAATTACCAAACATACCAGAGAGGTGTTTGAATTATTTGCCATTATAATTATAATTTACTAGTTACTTTATAGCTAATAAAAAATAAATCAACTTTGGATAAATCAGATTAATGAAATACTTATGAAAGAAAATAAGCACACCAAACACCACCTAATATTGATATACTTTTCATCAAAATCTTGAAAAGATTGAGCTTAAACCTAACATATAATCTAAGTACTTACCCAATCAAGTTTTTAACTTGTATCATATTTTAGTTTAGCTGGCCGTTGGAATTTCCGGTATTCGGATATCATTGTTTCTAAATATATAAATTCAGAAGAACTTAATTGCTGATATTAGCATAGCAAGTCTATTTATATTATTGGGCTTAATAAAGCCACACCTGTATAGAATATTCTGAAACGACAAATATTGTATAATGCTATACATCTTGTATAAATGAAGAAAATATTGTGTCGTATAACATTATATGGGGTTTGGGTCATATAGGATTATATGAGTCGTATAACATTCTATATGGGCCGTATAATGCTATACGGCTCGTATAGACGTATAGACGGAGAAAAAAAATAATTCTCTGACATTTTTTATGCAACATTCTCCTATGCGACCCGCATAACTCTATACGGGTCGTATAGGTTAGAAGTGTGATAATAAGATTTTGAGGTGTGAAAATAGTGGGAGGCTAAATATATAGCTTTGCAAGAGTCTCAAACGTGACATCCACCATTTTTTAACGTATAATTTAACTAAAAATTATATATTTTTTAATTTATCTCTCATTTAAAAAAAAACCTCTCACATTCCATCCACCATATTTATCTTTATCTTTTCATAAATACTTACTTTATTATGTCTCGTTTTTATACACCCATAATAATTCGATGAAGTATGAATAGTAGGTTTTCATATATGAAAAGTTACGGTAACGATTTTTCAAAACATGGTAGAGAAATAGTGGATGAGATGTAGTGAGTTTTTAAAAGATTTTTTTTTTTTAAATTTTATTGATTGGGGAAAGATTGTTGGATAGGATGTGAATGCTCTAAGTGTAGTGTATTTATCTTGCAAAATCTTTTGTGTTTACAAAACTATATGGATGGTCCCAATGGTTTGCACTTTGTACCACATTTAGTCCGCCATCAACAAATCTAAAGGCTTTAGTAGATCCAAGTTAGAGACTAAATGCGTTACAAAATGTAAACAATAGAGACCGTCCATATACTTTTGATAAATTTGGATACTAAATATATTACAAAGTTCAAACCATTGAACCATCCATGTAGTTTTAAAAGTTAAATTCCAAATTCAAAAATTTGATAAAACACATAAATTATTTGCCACTAATCCTATTGGCTACTACAACCCATGAGTCCATGACTAACATTAGCAACAATGGCGGATGTAGAAAATCCGCATATGGGTAACATTTCAATGGAAAGGGGTAAACGAAATCGAAAAAAGTTAAATTTTTCCAAAATTTACACTACCTTCGGAGCGTCAAGGGGCAACGTAGGTTTTCCCTTCTATCACTCTAGGTCCGCCCCTGATTAGCAACTCAAAGAAAACAATGAAATAACTTACTAACTACCGACCATGGTATCATAATTGGCGGATCCAGAAACTATTTTCAGTGGGTTCGTTTTGGTAGATTCTTACTAACTTTTTCCAAATCCTACAAGGTTTTCACTGTTTTTTTTTTTTCATTTTTTTCTAATCTGAGTGGGTTCATGTGAACCCACAAAACAGGGCTGGATCCGCCACTAATCATAAAGGGTAGTATAAAAAGCAACACTTCGACCGAATTGAAATCATCTGTCTAGGAAAAGATTGAGATTTGAATGTCTCATATAGAAGGAAGCCATGCTGTCACTTCGACGATCAAATCAGTGTTCATATTTCTTTTTTGAACGAAAAATTAACTAACTTTTAAATACTCATATATCTACATCTTACATAATTTGAACCCTCCAGTTCGTTAATACATATGATGTATAAACTATTAATATATATGGATCATGATTGATCTTAGAAAACCATCGGTATAATAATGTGTAGGGTTAGGGTAAAATCAAAACTCATACGAGTTGTGAGAACTTAGAGAACTCGGCCTTACGAAAGGTTTTTCAAAAAAAATTACCAACAATCCTTAAAAAAATCAACATTTCTAAAAAAAATAAAAATAATTTTTTTTGTTAATTTACAGTTGCCGTAAATGCAGGTGATGTCATACCTATGTCATTAGCTTTTTACAGATTCTGTAAGGGGCCGTAAAAAACACACTTCGAAATTTGTTTTTTATTTTTATTTTTATTTTTTACAGCCGGCTTTGAAACGTTTTAAACTAGAGGTGTAAAAAATAAGGTCAAAATTCGTACAGAAAAACCAAATTCTCTAAGTTCTCACAACTTATAAAGATTTTTCCTTGATCCTTTTATCCTAATCCATAATGTGTATATAATAAAAGATACTGATATTTTCATAAAGAAGTGAGAAACAACCGGACCAGACCTAGTAGGCCCAAAATTGTTGGGTCTAAATTAAACCTGTTGGGCCAGGCTCAAATGATAGCATCAACATTAGTGGAAAGAATTTAATAAGTGGATTAGTTTATCTAATGGAAGTTTGGTTGATTGGTGTTTTATATGTAAGTAACCAAAATCAAACCAATATAAATGGTTATAAAGTTATGGGTTGTGGTTTAACTAAAAAGTATTGTCACCTAGACAATATGCTTTAACTAATTCACCCCTTTAATGATTACGTTGTAATCTAACCAATAATAAAAAAAATGAAAATTAATGATTGGTTGATATGAAAATAGGACCCACTCTTTTCTCTCACCCCCTCCCGCCACACCACACACACATTGGTGGAGGAGGAGGAGGGCGTTACTCCACAACGCCTAGCTTAAAAGATAATAAAACCGAATCATTGGTTTTCCATTTTCTCTGTTTTGTTTTTTCTTTTCTTTTTCGGTTTTTCCTTCAATTATAAACTATCATTCAGTTAATTAGCTTTTTTTAGGGTCACCCTCATGAATATAAGCTTTCAACTTGGATTCCCTTAACTTATGATTTCTAATTGCTTTTAACACAGTTCTCTTTGCAATTTGCCATGTTGAACAACTTTGCCCATTCCCTCATGATCTTATTCAGCCTGAACTAAATCACTATCATTAATAAGTTCAAACTTATGAGAGTTTGGGTATAATTATGTGATATTGAAAAATGAAAATCAGATATTAAGGTGTAGTAAAACAAGCTATAGAAGATAGTGTTACAATGTGCTTTTATCTTTTTTTGTACGACGGGATTTTATAAAGCATTTTCTTAACAGCCGGATTTTATAAAACGACTAGCAAGTAACTAGCCAAAAAACCCAACAATTACATATTTATATGTAATCAATCAACATCCGCTTAGCCAGAACATTAACCTTTCTCGAAAGGGACCAGAGCTTTCATCTTTCGGTAATTAGGTATTCAACTTTTTTTAAAATGAGAACTCACACGCTCTTTAATTCAACTACTAAACTACACATTTTGTATGATCAAGGTTTTAAGTGTTTGACGGGTTTTAGTTATTTAATAAACTAAATAATAAGGGTAAATATGCAATTTGAGATTGATATTCATATGCATAAGATGCTTGATGCAATGGTACCAGGAAGAGGCTAACAGTTACCTTGCCCCCCCCCCCCCCCCCCCCCCCCCCCCACACACACACACACCAACCCCACACACACACACTAAATGGAGGTACTATTTATGATATCAAATTTGTGGGCCTATTTCTATCAAGGCAACCGCTACTAGTTTCAATATTGTTTGGTGGACAGTTAGTTAGAGACCACAGCCCAATACTAATCACAACTTTTGGATCACACTGGTGGCAACTTGGAATGAGATAATCTTAGGGACCATTAGGTACTGGTTCGATTACCACATGAGGGATTTCCCTATACTTATTGGGTTTTTTCTGAATTAACGTATAACCATTATTGACTAATGTAGATGGATATGATTGTGTGATTCTGCTGGTGGCACGATTATACTTCAATGGTCTATCAGTGATCCAAATTTCCCGTCAAAGAAAAAATTCACTAAAAAGTGAAAACGTGAGGCACACGGGCCCTCAATCACTTTTTTTTGTCTAAGGTGTGTAATGATTTCACTATTCACCATTGATTAAAATAATGTTTAAAGTAAATAAATTTTAAAGAAATACAAAATAAAGGGTGATGTGTTTGTTCTAAAAGAATAAGCCCGCCCAAACACATTTGTCCCACGCCCTCTGCTCACGCCTTTACCCACTCACGCCCCCCATAGGGCCACAGGGATGGTGTTTCATACTCAAACCAGGTGAGGTGACGAAGGGCGTGCGCCCATCACACCGTCTCCACAGTAACCCGCTTTTATCATAATACATTAAATCCGTCACTCACCCCGTCCATATACCTAACTTAACATCAACCTTTTTTATCACAATTACTCACCACTTGTTTTGAAATATCATTCTTTTTTCTTGAATTCTTTTAATATTGTTTGGTAAGGACACTGACCCTTGCGTTCCTTAAAAAACTTTCTACCTACGACATGCATGATGACCGACCACATGTCTTATGTTTTTTGGTGTTACTAGTGTTATTAAAATCTAGATTTTTAGAATTTTGTTGTGCGTGATTAATGTGAGTTGGCCACTTTAAAACTGACACGTGGCACAACTAAAGCTCGTTTGCCAATATGTGTGTATGATGAATTGATTACGGATAATGGTTTATCGTAGAGTGTACAATAACTGATCCGTTAACTGAAATTGAACTGACGACTGATAAAACCAAATCAAAATTAACCGAGCAAAATCATTTATATATTCATACATTTCTAAGTTTTATGCCTCCATTTCATGTATTTCATATTTATACTCTATTTCATGTATTTATACATCCATTTTATTTATTGGGTGAGATTCGGCTACAAAGTCCAAATTTCCTAAAAATATGTACAAAGTCATAAAACATTAGAATTTCAACTATAAGACACATCGATACCTCACAAAAAACAGAGTCAAGATTACTAAAACACCATAATATTCAAACCCTAACAATGCATAAAAACATCAAATACCCCATCGTAGAACTATGAATATAAAAAACATGATAATCATCATAAAACTCAATAATGTTAATAATTCAATAATCAGAGTCTTATGATCCAAAATACAAAACAAAATCCACATATATAGTGTTGTAGTAATCTTCATTTATTATTTGTTGGTTTTGGGTGTGTTTTATGGTTGACAGTATGGTATTTTATGACTCTTTATGCTTTTTAATAAATTTGGACTCTATAGTCAACTCCTAGCCTCATTTCTTTATACATCCATTTTACGTACTTATACATCTATTTTATGTATTTATACCTTCATTACATGTATTTCTAAACAAAAATTTTAGTCTTGTTTGATATGGTTATTAACCGAGATTAACCAAACCGAAATCCGACAGATTAACCAAATTAACCGAATCGATTAACCGATGATTTTGATTACAATTACGGTTAATACTAATAACGGAACTAAACCGTACACACCCAACTTCCTAGTAGAGTAGTAGATGACAAAATTCACCCAATTTATACATTTAATAATTGAGAAAATAACAATTTTATTTATATTTTACTTGAATTGTTGTACGCCTCTAATTTATTTGTGTTTCATGTAAATGTCTTCAAATTAAAGTAAATAAAGCTTATACATAAAATTAAAGTAAATGTGTAAAATATATAAACTGCAGAATAATAAAATAAATAAAATTGCGTTAGAAAGACAAGTTCCTCCTTCTTTAATTAATAATGCAAAGTATTCCTTTTATTGCAACCCTAGAAAGACTATTTTTTTAAACAAAAACTTCATTCACAACCTCAGCCCCTACCAACAGGCAGGGAAACACTACATAGCCCAAGAAGAAGACCTGTTTACAAATCCATCATATACAAAGGATATTTACACCAATCGTTTCACGATAACGCTTTGTGCTTAGAGCTATGTTTTAACCAAATAAAGCAAAAAGACCTAATGTCGCCAAAGACAGGGTCCGCTGCATACTTTTTTTTTATTAAAGAGTTTTTCATTCCTCGCTCTCCACGTACACCAACATGCCGTCATCATTATCCCGTGCAACATCTCCGCTTTCCGTTTATCCATATTAGCAGTCTCATACAGAGACAGAATGTCCCTGATAGAGAAAAGGATGAGAGGCGGCAACTTCAACCAGTTGCTGATGTTAATCTAGACCCTATACAACACCTCACAAGAAGTAAATAAGTGTTCCGCGGTTTTCGATCCGTCATTACACATCGGGCAAACATCAGACTCCAAAATCACTTCCGCTTTATAAGCGCCACTTTCGTCGGAATGCGTTCGAATTCTGTGACAACTTAGATTTTTCAGTTAACTCCGTTAGCACAACTCCATTATCTTTAACATGAGTTAAAACATTCATTATAGCATTTCACTTCATATTGGTTGGTTAAGTGTGTCAGTTAGTACACGAACACTCACGTAACAATAATTCGGCGAATCAACCGAATTAACAAACTGCACATAAGTCTGACCCCAAACGTTGGTGAAACATAGATATGGTATTGCAAACATAGAAATAATAATATAATTGAGCGGAACTATATATTATTTGATTACATGGACTACTTGTTAGTTGTTTCTCGTAATTGCGAACAATGTGCGTTTTTGTGTGATCTAGCGTTATAAAAATATTTATTTTTATAAACAAACTAGTGGGTTTTATTTTTATAGACTTGAGCTATTAAAAATAGTAAAAATGGTTTAGTGAGCTTGTGTTAGCTAGAAAGAGCAACCAAAAGTTAGAAAAGCCCACCAAAAGGCCCGCCCATGGGTTTTTATTAGTTAAAAAATACATAACCTAACCCTAAATCCCCAAAATACATATGTCAGCCCCACCTCCACCATAATTTCGAAAATTTTCCTTTAAAACACCTATCCACTTTGATTTGTTGTTTGGATCTTTCAAGAGGTGGCTTGCTTGATCGATTTCAATACCCTTTAACGCTTACAAGTAAGTTTTCTTGATCAGTTTTGATGTTTCTCATGAGTTAAACATCAGGGTTTTGATTATAATAGGATATTGATGATACTGGTTGTTTAATCTGATGTATTTGGGGTTATGCATGATGTACGGGTCGGATTTTGGGTAAACAAGATCATAAACACGTTTTTGGGAAGAGCTGAAAGTAAACAGATTCTGTCCAAATCTTTACAGCCGAATTTTGTTGGCTGTAACGAGGTCAAAACTAAATGAAATCCATAGTTTCTTGAGTCCATGATGAACTTTCAGGAAATACCTTTCAAAACAGCATTTTTTCGATGTCGTTTGATATTTTAAATGATTTATTTCGTGTCAAAGGTTCAGGCTGTGTTTTTCGTCAGACTTTGCATCCCATTACGAATGTCATAACTTAATGTAGGAATTGATTTATGATTTCAAAGTTTTACTGTAGGAAACTCCATAAGGTCATGAAAATCTCCAACTGGAATTTCGTAAAAATAATAAACGAGGATTTTTAAATAATTTTTGGCGTAAACTGTCATCAGAAACTTGTAGATCAGACCTAGGTGTAGAGAATGATTTTTTGTGATTTTTATGTAAAGATTCAGGTTATGAGAAAAATACAAGAGTATTCAAGGACCAAATGACACGTTGTGTTAAAATATCATAATTTTATGAGTTCGCTTAGTATTTTAAATAAATTCTGAAAACTGCTTAGAAACCGAAATGAAACTGCAATGAGCTGAAAGTAGTTGTGAACGTTCTAAATATGCTTATATGTTGCACCAAAGTGTTATATGTTATTAGAAACGTTAACGGGTGTCTATGAATGCGTTATATGGAATTAGACAATCACATGCCCAAACTTACCTAAATGAGTAATTGTATGACAACGTGATTCTGTGACTATGTGTTAGACTACGTGTAGGATTCATAAATTAAACTAATTGAAACGGTAAACATATCAGGAGAAGATTGACTTTCCTGATTACCTTTCAAGTTTACTACCGAGCAAACTAAGGTGAGTTCACAACTATTTTCTAAAAGCATGCGTCCCTGGTTTGGGAAAACACTTTTTAACGGTATCCCTGGTTTGGGCTACGCGCGTGTCCCTTGTGTGGACCACTGAAACATGCTATCCACTGGAGGTGGATAGTACACTTAGACTAAACGAAAACTCTATCATGAAAGTCCCTACATTTTACCGATTAGATTGTCGGGTGGGCATACGCGGGGTATTAGTTGATAGCGCTATTAGGTTTGACAAACCTCACACCGTGCTGTAGGCCCGGCGTGAACTTCTAACCTTCACTCTTGCTTTAATGTTGATAGACATTATTGAGGGCACAAACGAAACGTCAGCATTCAGTACACAGTTTAGTCATATGATGAGGGTTAGCTACCCGAGTCATACTTTTATCAAAATGTTGTGAACTTTACTTTTACTAAACTCAAATTTTGTGAATTCGCCAACTTTATTGTTGACACGTAGTTGCATGCTTTAGAGGTCAGTAGGTACAGCTTTGGACGGGTATTGCAATCGGCCGGAGTGGGTGGTCCATTTAAACGTATGTTGATAATTTACTAACTTGAAAGTTTAAGTTCAAGTTGGTTTTTAAATTCTATTTTCCGCTACAACACAAACTGTCTTTTGAACAAATTAAAACCTGATCGCTAATCATGTTGATAGTGATACTTTTATTATTTTAAATGGTTGGTTCAACATGATTAGTGGCTAGATCCTGATCGGTCACACGCCTTGCGGTAAAACCCCGCATGTGGAATTTGAGGTTGTGACAAATTCAGCCCTCCACATAAGGACGTTGCATTTGGAAGGAACCCACTTACACCATCTCATGCGGAAGTTCCGACTGTTATCATAATCCTTGTTCACCAGAGCTTTGATTGAGTCGACCGAGAAGGTTCCCGAAGGGTTCCCTATCCATTTCCACCTATCCTTCACAGAAGATAAGGAAACCGCAACTACCTTATTTTGACATTCGGCCCATTCAGCCATCTCCTCAGCCGATAAAGGCTTTTTGACCCATCTCCACCCACTGTTCGAGCTTGTATTACACCGATTGGCCACCGAACAATTTTTATCACTCCCCAAAAGCTAAACAGATGCGACCGTTGAGATTTCAACGGCACGTCCATAAGCCAAGGATCCAACCAAAAACGAATGTCCACACCCGTTTCCAACCATGTCTTTGATAAAATCATTGGTATTCTTACCTCCAAATTTTCTGTTTTTTTTTTCGTTCTCACAATAACATTCCAACACCCCGACAACGTCTTCTTCGAAGACAGAAATGACACCCCCTGTTGCCCCTATGACACGAGTCATTGACCCTTTTCCAAAGGTTGTTTTCTTCCACTCTATATCTCCATATCCACTTCCCAAGAAGCGCATCGTTCACATCTTTCAATTTGCTAATTCCCAACCCTCCTTTGGCCTTGGGGTGAACACCCTTTCCGAAGCAAACCAAGGAAGCTTCTTAGAATTACTCGCGTCAGCCCATAAGAATCTCCTCATAATCGCCTCGAGACCATTGTCGTACGGAGCTTTGAACAGAGTCATGAAGTAAACCGGAAGACTCTCTAACACCGATTTCACGAGAACTACCCTACCTCCAATAGAGAGATTTCGATCCTTTCGTGAAGCTAATCTTGATTCCAAAGTGTCAAAGATGGTCTCCAGTTACATAACCTATTCATGTTGGCTCCAACATTTATACCAAGGTAAGAAAACGGTTGTTCCCCAACTTGACATCCCAACAGCGAAGCCATGTCTTCCACCTCCTTTTGGCTAACACCACTATAATCAAGCTCAATTTGTTGATAAGACCCGAATACAAGTGAAATACTAATGTTCCTTTCTGACCATTCGCCAATAACCAATGCGTCGTAGCATAGAAAAGGTGTGATATACATAGATCGCTACCGAGTCTCACTCCCTTGAACTCCCCCACTGAGAAGCTTCAGCAAAAATACACGATAACGCTTCCATAATGATGAGAAACAGAAAAGGAGAAAGAGGATCTCCTTGCCTAATTCCTTTTTCGCATTGAAATTCGTACGTAGGGATCCCATTGATCAAATAGAAGACCTTGCCGATTAAGGATCCCGTTCACCCAATTTCACCAAACCAAGGAAACCCCATCTGGCCCAGCATATCGACGAGAAAAGCCCAATTAACGTTTTCATAAGCTTTTTCGAAATCAATCTTAACAGAAACGCTTTCTTCTTCTCCTTATTCAACCAATTCAAAACCTCATTAAGGATAAGCGGGCTATCTAGGATGAATCTATTTTTGATAAAAGCAGATTGCGATTCCGAAATAACCTTTCCAATTACCATTTTGATTCTATTAGCCAGACACTTCGAGATTACCTTGCTAATGGTACCAATCGGATCCTCTTTTTTCGGGATAGGCACTATAAATGACGAACTGCACATTTTACTATCGGACCCGTGTTATGAAAGTGGTTCTTTCTTCTCTTCCGATTGAATAATTTTTTTTTATTTTGGTTACAATTTTGATTTTGATTTCATTTTTTTTGTGATTCTTTCTTCTCTCGGATTGAATAAATTTTGTGTATTTGTTTCTTCCTTGTTAACCCTCTCCTTAAATTTGCAATTCTTTCCTTTGTTTTCTTTTCTTTCTTCGTGATCGAGATCTTCGATCTTCATTCTTGAAATTTTTTATGTCTTATGCCTTCTACCAACATCCAATTCTTCATTCAATTTTATTGCGGCTTTCTACCGAAATCAATTGGGGTATTGATCGTTGCGTTCTCTGTTTTTATGCTTTGTTCTTTTCTTGCTTTTGATCAATGGCGATCGCATTCGATTTGATCCTTTCCAACCTTTACTCTGATACCACTTTATTTCTAGATTATATAATTTGGATCAATTATTTGATTATGTTTGGATGAAAAAATAAGGAGTATGCACAGATTGTGTGGTGACTTACGAGGCGTGGGCCGTGCCTGGACAACAATGACCGAGAGACATGCACGGGACGTTTCTCCCAGACAAGGCCCATGGTTAGCTTTGTGGGGGCCACTGGATCTTCGAAATCTTCCAGGATATGGTTTTGTCTTTAGTGGTCGATGTATGATCCATGCCTTTAGGGCACGGGGCATGCCTGGTTTCTTCTTAGATGAACTTCGAAACAATCTTCAGAAGATGTTATTGTACTTCAGAAGGAGGCACGGGGCGTAACTGAGGGGCACGGGGGGTTATTGGATAACTTTTCAGTAGGTCTTCTGATTTTCTAGCATAATCGCTTCATTTGTATGATTTGGTTCGTTTTGTTATGAAAATAAAAAATAAATCAAATTAAGTCTGTTTTTAAATATCTTTATAACAGAATCAATAAAAAGTGGGTTTATATTTATACGAAAACATGTTTATTTATACGCATATCGGTCCCCATGCTAGCTATCACGCCACTTAGGAGAGTGTTTAATCGTTAACTAGATTGGTGTGAGTTAACATTGTTTAACCAAAGTTTGAAAAACAGAAATCTGATTGGCTAACTCAAGGATGGTCCCTACAAAAAAAAACAGTCATGGCGCTCGCCAAGGGAATGGAAGAAGTGATAATAGTGCCCCCTTTGATGACAGTAGGATGGTGTTTATGACGTTATCGACTAATGTGAAGGTGGGGGTGTGGGGATGAGGTCGTGCACGATTGAAGTGAATAAAAGTTTTTTATGCTTAACATCATAAACTTTTACATACTTTTTATATAAAATGTAATACTAGATAATATTTGTGGATTTTGTATTTTTTTTCTCTTTTAGAAATAATATAAATCGATAACTAATCCTTATAATAAAGTGGCAGCCAAACGGGCAGAAGTTGCACCGTAACCCCATTTAAAATATAGCTAATTCAATCCTACTAAAAACAAAGCTTTATGTCTTAATCTTTTTAGGTGTTGAAAAATTACTAGGCATAACTTGTTGAACTTGTTCAGAAAATCACTATATACATTTCATCTTTTTTGTATAGTGTTGAAAAATTACTGCCATGACTTACTAAACTTGTTTAGAAAATTACTATATACATCTCATCTTTTTGTATTTAAAGAATAACAACAGGCTTAACAATAATAACTATGATAACAATTATATATCTATTCTTATTTAAAGAATAACAGCTGATTTAACAATAATAACTATGATAACAATTATATATCTATTCTTAATAATACAACGATATTAGTCTATAGTAAAGTGGATTACCTTTGCTTAAAAGTGGGGATGAGGTCATGTGGGCAGTGGGAAAGCAATCTTAACCAAGAGATTTTCATGTCATTTTCCAAACTTTTTTTTATCAACTCACATAATCTCAAAACATATATATATTCCACCATTGGTTGTAATTACTCATTAACATCAATAATTGTCATTTGGGCTATACATATGCAGGAAAGGGTTGTTTACTTGTTTAGTGTGATATCTCACATCGGTTGTGAAGGGGAACGAAGGCTTCCTTATAAGGGGTTTGATATTTTCACCATCATGACGCGTTTTAAAACCGCGAGAGGTAGGCGTTGAGGGCGTGCTGGCTGCCAAAGCGGACAATATTATGATGCGGTTATGCTGGGCTGTTAATTTTAGCACGACAATTATGTAGTGATTCTTTATAAGGAAATTATGTTGTATTTTTTAGTGGTGAATAGATACAGAAATTGTTTTCTCTCGTAAATTTGTATATATCTTTCAGTAAATTTTAAAAGAACTAAAAACACATACATTAAAATGCAATTTAGGTATAAAACTAAAATCGTGTCGGTTTTAATATTATGCATTGTGTTTTACATACAGATATTCAACTAAAACTATGTTTAGGCAAGTTAGCTAATCGATTTTGACATGTATCAAGTATGTGTACGAATGTTTTGTGGTGCTATGATACATCACAACCAACTCTAATCGATATATGTTTCTATCATGTATCGATATCATTTTACAAATATTGATTTGATGCTTTTGTTCAATCTTTATTTCTATTATTATTAGTTTATTATTAGTAGTAGTAAAAGATAATTGGATAGTAAATAAATACTAATTTCCAACAATATTCCATCATAATTGAGTTCTTAAGATAATATGATAAAAAAAAAAATTTTAATTATAGCCAGACTCTTATAATATATTATTATTCATAGACTCTTATAATATTTTATTATTTATAGTAGACTCTTATAATATTTTATTATTTATAGTAAAAGGTTGGTCGAATAATCGTTTGTTAACATAATTTATACAAACTTGATTAATTTGATATCAGAAACATTTTTTTTTCTAATTTCTATTATTACGTTTAAAAATAATAATAATTTCAAAACGAGAACATATTAACTTTAGAAGAAAAGTTTGTTGATTTTTGTCTTTCCTTAAATATGATTTGTCCTCAATCTCGATCTCAATCTCACACCACTCGTTGGGAAGTTAGTTAAGGACCATGAGATGAGATATAATGGCAATGATTGTATGTAGGCATTGGCCATCTAGTTATTGACAACGCATAAATGGTCATAGTCATTGGCATTTCCCAAACAAGATCAACAAAGAGTTGGTAACATCACCATCATTTATATTTAGGTTTACTTGCTTTTTCCTCATCCTATAAGGCTACTACTGGGTGTGGGGTACGTCCCCTGCTTATCGAGGTCCGGCATGGACCGACAACACTACCCCCCTTAGCCCCGTTGCGACGCAAACGTCGGCCAAGAGATGATTGTGACGAGCCTCTCTTCCTTATCAACACACATACACATACACACATACATACATATGTATATATAAAGGGGCTCATCAGCACACCCTTGGCCCATCCCTTGTGGTTCATCTCCACACCCGATTACATGTCATCCTACGTGGCGGATCATCCCTAAAGGACTACACTCCTCCACACCCACCAGCAACTTTGGTTAGATACTCCAAGATGATATGTATCTTTATCTAGAATGCAATGAGTTTAGACGGAACTAGTATGGGAGACCGAAACTTTGTGATGGTTACGATTCTTTTCCTCCTTGATATGTGACTATGTAATCTTTTCTCGTTCACTCTGACTATAAATTAATTCACGATCTATAATTATTGTTTGAACTTAGAGCATCCACAATGCAAAGTTATACAAACCTCCACCTCAGCATATAGCATCAGATTTCAAAATATCATTTTTCTCATAGCATGAAATATCCCCCACAGCCCTGTCGCAGCGCAAACGTTGGCCAAGAGATGACTGTGACGAGCCTCTCTTCCTTATCAACACACACACACATATACATACATACATATGTATATATAAAGGGGCACATCACCACACCCTTGGCCCATCCCTTGTGGTTCATCTCCACACCCGATTACATGTCATCCTACGTGACGGATCATCCAAAAGGACTACACTCCTCCACACCCACCAGCCCAACTTTGGTTAGATACTCCAAGATAATATGTATCTTTATATAGAATGCAATCAGTTTAGACGGAACTAGTATGGGAGAACCGAAACTTTGTGATGGTTACGCTTCTTTTCCTCCTTGATATGTGACTATGTAATCTTTT
The DNA here is from genome assembly GCA_947069175.1 of Scalesia atractyloides. Classification (NCBI taxonomy): domain Eukaryota; kingdom Viridiplantae; phylum Streptophyta; class Magnoliopsida; order Asterales; family Asteraceae; genus Scalesia; species Scalesia atractyloides. Next base: position 2,450,176 of record CAMTDV010000011.1, on the reverse strand, counting down.
CTCGTTTAATCTGACTATAAATTAATTCACGTACTTGATCTATAATTATTGTTTGAACTTACAGCATCCACAATGCATAGTTATACAAACCTCCACCTCAACATATAACATCAGATTTCAAAATCTCATTTTTCTAGTAACACGAAATATCCACCTCACTACCCAATTTTTATACAGATATACACACACAAATAGTATTGTTTGTGCCCATCATTGTCAAATTCCACCCACATCGCAACCTCGGTCTGTCACCTCAAGTCCGGATTTCTAGACCACACCACGTAAACAATGTTTTAGATGTTCTTACCCTATTGCCACACATGTATTTATTATTGGTATCATTTTAACATGCATATCTACTATATTATTTTAAAAGTAAAGTTAAATGAGAGTCATTATAATAAAAAAGAATATTCATAATATCATCATCCAGTAAGGCTTTACGTGTCTTAATATTCGGGCATTAAGGGTGATAAGACATGTTAACGGACGTTGCTCTTCTTGTGTTAAGGGATATTAAATGGAATATTTGTTAAGATGTTAATGGGATGTTAAGAGATAAAATTAATTTTTTTCTTTTTTAACCCCAAAACCACTGAGAATTAGGGTTATCTAGAGTTAACAAGATTAAACATTTTTTTTTTAATAAAGTAGAGTTAAATGGAGAAAAAATTATAATGTGACACCATGTGTAGAGTTGAAAAGGGTTAAACTACACCTAAGGCCTTAAAGGTGAAGATAGTTATAAAATAGTTATATTCAAGATCCATGTTAAAAGAAAGTTATAAAGTAGTTATATTCAAGATCTATGTTAAAAGATAGTTATAAAATAGTTATATTCAAGATCTATATTCAAGATCTATATTAGAAGGATATTTTTCTTATGAACAAACCAACAAATACATGGGACAAGGGAAAATTATGGCATCTCTTTGACCATTGATATTTGGAATCTTTGCAGTCTTTTTATTTGCAATCAAGTCATCGCCCATATAATCATTTTTATCAACAAAATTATCAAAAAAAAAAAAATTTGATTTATAGAATTCATGCACAATATTTTTTTTTCTTAAAACAAATCATCACCCAAATAATCATTCTTATCAACATAATTATCAAAACATTCATTTGATGTACAAAATTTATGTATAATTCGTTGAATTTATATATTTTTTAAAGTATAATAAACAACACGTTTATTCATGTGACATGATTCAAACTTATTAAGCTAGCGGTCTAGTTGTATGACGTGTATCCTCGAAGAAAAATGATGTGAGTTTAAATCATTACAAGTGTAAGATTAAATGATATTTAAATGTAAAATATTATGTTAACTTTTTCTTTATTTACAATTGATTTAAAATTTTGTTCAAATATAACATATGAAGGGACAACGAAACTATTAATGAAAAGATACCATGCGCCCAAATTATACAATTTTTTTCTTTTAACAATCACACAAATTAACCACCATCATGTTTACATGAATATAAAACTATGCAAATTGTATAATTTGGGCGCATGTTAAGGATTAAAATCACCCAAGTAAAAAAGTTCACAAGTGCCCAAGTTATATGATTTTATGTTTTGGTTGATATTTCCTTAGAATATTCCTTCTTGAATACATTTTTTTAAAATTTATGTGCAAATTAATTTAGTCCTTTTTCCATACATATAAAGGAATTTGATTTGCAAATCATATATGAACAAAAGTTAATTCATTGTAATCTTATTTTTCAACTTTAATTAGTTGGGAATATTAGGCAAATGACTACTATACAACTTTATTCAAGTACTTTCAACTTCCACATAGTATTTGAAATTTCTAATTTTTGGTGCAAATTGCAATAAAATATATTTAAATATTCGCTGAGTTTAAAATCACTAATTCATAGAAAAGTATCCATGTTCATTAAAATTAAAAATCTGTGCAAGATGCTACAACATATATTCATGTAGGTACAAACATAGTGATGTTGTAACTAAAAATAAACAAAAGATTAAAACCACAAAAGAAGCAAATTGCACTTCTAAAAAAAGATGAGGGACTTAATAGTTAAAACCCAAACAATTTACAAAATGATTAAAAAAGTCTAAAGGGGATAAGCTATTAACATTAGAATTGAGTTATTCACTTTTTTTGGTTCGGTTTTCTCGGTTTTAACATATGTAGTTAGCAGTATGACACGCGATGAACACCGCGGTCTCTAAGGATTCCGGTGTAAAGCGGCATCCTATTTGCAGGAATACCCTTGTAATCTCTCCTTATTTTCTTTTTACACCCTTCATCTTTCAAAGTTGACGAAAAGGACCGATTTTGACTATGATTCTTACTTTGAAGCTTCCTCCTAAACTCCTCTCCATTTCCACTTGGCTCCATCACATCCTCTGCAAAGTGTACTTTCTTGTTCTTTTTCTCTCTCTTCTTCCCATCTGAAAACATTGATAACACACAAGATTTTAGAAAAGGAATAGCAAACAAATTAAGGGTCTTGCTAAACGTACCCCAGTTTGTTAAACCCTCTACTAAACATACCCCTAAGAGGGAAGTTATTTTTCAATGGTGGGTCCTCTGATGTTTTGTGACGGTGTGTGATTGATCACACACACTGTTACAAAACATGTAGAGTGTCTGTTAAAAATATTTTTTATCTCAAATATACAGAGGTACGTTTAGTAGCACCCAGAGTGAACCGATAAGATTCATGAAGCAAAATGCAAGAAACTAGTAGAAGAAGGGAACCTGAAGAGATGCAGGGTCTTGGGTGGTGGACGGTGTCGGCCGGTTGTTTATGGAGGTGGAGGGCGAGGAGGAGCACGGTGCCTGAGACGGCGGCCATGGCGGTGGCTAACACCATCCCTTTTGAAGCCAAGATTGATGACATGATTAGTTTTTTTTTTTTTTGCAAATTCTTGAAGTTATGGAAGATTAATGAAATGGGTATGGAAAAAGATTCAAGATTTCTTTGTGGTGATGAGGGAAAAAGATGAAGAAGACATGATCAAGAAACTTGTAGGACGAATGTGTGTGTGTGTGTTTTGGTGTGTGTATGCATATAAAAAATGAGGGTTGGGTTGTTTGAACGAAAGGGGAAGTTTTATATTGATGGGTGAGTTGGTTAGTTGTTCTTGAAATTTTTTTTGGGGGTGGGAGCATTGATTGGTCCAAATGAGAACTTTTAAGAAGGAATTCACATTCACACACTAAACTAAAAGGTAAGTGCCATTGAATTATTGGTCCAAATGGGAACCCTTTTAAAGAAGGGAATTCACATTCACACACTAAACTAAAAGGTAAGTTGCATTGAATGATTGGTACAAATGGGAACCCTTTTAAAGAAGGGAATTCACATTCACACCCTAAACTAAAAGGTAAGTTCTACCCTCGACTTTGTTTTTTAAAGTTTAAGATAAAACCGGGTCATCCGGATATAATCACAGGCAAAAAGTCATCCATGCGTGCTATCACAGGGAGCTTCGGTGTACCAGTCCATCACCAATTACGTAAAACCTCTGGCTCGTGCATAATGTTTTTTACAAATGAGATTTCAACCGGTGATCTATCCTAGAGAAAGTTATCTGCACACCGCTAGAGCACGACCCCTTTGGTGATAATTGTACATTATATATTGAGTTTTGATTTAAAGCGGTTAAATAGAAAAAAGAAACTTAATTTATGCTCGGATGATTAATGGTTCAACCTCATACAAGTCTATAAGGTGAGGTACTAATATTAATTACACTAATTGCATTTAGGTATAAGTTTACGTGTCGTGATATCGTGGTATCACCTGAAACAAATCAACTCACGTGAAAATAACTTCTTTTTCGGTTGCTTAAGCTTGAAAGTTTTAATCGTTTTGTTAGCTAATTAATCTTGTGTCACTTTATGAACTATCTAGAAATATCTACTTTTAATACATGGATGATAATTATCAAGCGAGCTTGACAAAATTAACTAAAATGTGTTTCATTAAGTTGAAATTTGTTCTCAATAATTATATGTTTTATTTTATTACGTAGTTATTATTACCCGTTAAAAGGTATACAAATACATAAACATGCTATTTTTTTTAACGGCAAGGAACGACGTGTCAACCATTATGACAATGGGTGCTGTGGCCAAGGTCGACTACTCGACCGCCGTCAGCCCCTTGGTTCTTCCAGATGCGCGGAAGCCCGACCTCCACCCGCCCGAAGGCATGACAGTGGAATAATCGGTAAAACCTCGCCTCCCATCCCATCCAAGACGAACCGGCGCCACGTATATTTGCCCTTCAGCTGGATGTCGCATAAAATAATGGAGAGAGTGGGAGTCAAATCTGGGTCACAAGGAACATCAAGTCTTTCCCCAAACATTCCGTAAAGATACTGTAGAAAGTGTTACTAAACAAATTATTGTTCACGGGTTACAAACTGTACAGAAATTAAAATCATATTGTTTGAGAGTTTTATTTTAGTTAAGTAAATTAATAGTTAACTAAACAAGGCTATAAACAGTTGTGAGAAAAGTGATTCCACCAGGATTCAAGTTCAAAGATAGTTCAATAACCTAGTTTCAATTCAGGAAAGTTACATGAACATGATTATGTAAAATAAAATGATTTTGATAAACAATGACAATTTACTTCGGTTGCAAAACAACGGATGGTTTATCACCTGAATATCAATCGGAAGTTACCAACCCAAATCCCCAATCCAATATATTCTGATTACTAAAACTTCGAGTAATCGAAAGATAAAGAGAAAATGAAAACAAGATCCAATCTTTTACATTCAATCAATCAAACGAATAACAAAATACAATTAATGCTTAGATTGCCTGTCCAAAACAACAATGATAACTAGTTTATATCATCCACTTACAAGAACTTTTCACTCGGAGAAAACCACAAAGAAATTAGTCGCTCACGATCTTGATAAAGCCTTCAAAAACGTTTAGGCTCCTGGGGAAAACGGGCCTCGCCGCACCCGACTCACCCACACCGAAGGCCGGCCCTGATATTAAATATAAAATACATAAAAACTATTTCCATTTAAAATGAACGGTGAAACTACATGAAAACAAATTGAATAAATTATCCACCTCACCCTATATATATATATATATATATATATATATAGGGTGAGGTTATTGTGAGAAAATTTAAAAGTGTGAGAAAAATAAGAAATAATCTAAACCATTAGATATTTGATTTAATGGTTGAGATCATAGTGGCAATTCTGTAAATAATGTTGACTATTAAACTAACTAATTTTCTAGATTAATGGTATAAAGGTAAATTTAATATTTTTAAATTAAGAAACTAACATTAATACACATGCAAATTTCTCCCCTTCTTTTTTAATCATCAATAACTTTTTATACGTAACTCTTTTTTGTAAAAAAAAATACACCATAATAACGAGTGTTTTTTATCTTTAATATGAGTACCATATTGATATACTTATGTAAAATTATTTCTGTTTTTATATATTTAGGGTGTTATTTTTGTTTTGATTCTGGTTAAAGTGTTGACTGGTGTTATATTAGGGTGTTATTTCTGTTATATTCAATGTTAGGTGTTCTTTATAAGATGTGTGCCTTCAATATAATTGATGTGGTGTTTTTATGAGTTATGATGTTATTTTTGTTATATTTTTGTTCTTTATAAGATGTAGGTCTTCAATATACATGTTGTGATATTTTTATGAGTTAGGGTGTTTTTATGAGTTATATTTATGTTCTTTATAAGATGTATGCATTCAATATACATGTTGTGGTGTTTTTAAGAGTTAGGGTGTTATTTCAAATTTGAAAATCTCTATATTAACTGCCAAAAATCGGTTGCATATATATTCATTTCATAATTAGATTTTATTAGTTAAATTACACTTATACCTAGATATGTAAAAAACCGGTTTTAAAACCGAAACCGGTTTTTTTTAACCGGTTTTTTTTTATAACCGGTTTTATAACCGAACCGAACCGGCGGTTGTAAACCGGTTAGAGATGTTGAGCTTCAAAACCGGTTTTAAAACCGAAACCGGTTATAAAAAACCGGTTTAACCGGTAAAAACCGGTTTTTTGGAACAAACCGGTTAAAAACCGGTTCTAACCGATTGGACCGGTTATTGTTTTGAGTTGAAAAAACCGGTTAGTAACCGGAACCGGTTATAAAAAACCGGTTTTTTTAGAAGAAAAAAACCGTTTTTTTTAAGAAAAAAACCGGTTCGGTTAAAAACCGAAACCGGTTTTTGAAAAAAAACCGAGGTGTACACCTCTATTTATACCCTTAAACTAGCAAAATAAAAAAGGACATATGTCACCTCTATAATCTTTGTTATCATTCTCATACTTTTAAATTTTCTTACATAAACCTCTACCTGTATATATATATATAAAATAAATTATCCATAAAAATTAATTTTAGAATATACTCGCTTATTGTAAAAGTCCTATCCACACATCTTGTGATTCAATCGAGGGCAGTTTCTTGAAAGTTGATAGAAAGTGAAGGCGTTACGTTGTCGTTATATGGCTTCTTTTCATCCCTTCACATGCCTAGAAATCTCCATTTCAATTTCATTTTTTATATGTTATTCTAATTTTATATAATACGTTCACAATTGGCCTTGTAGGAAAGTACCAACCGGTCGATAAAAAGAATAGTCACAATTTATTATTATTTCTTTTTCTAGAGCGTTCTAGAAAAACTTAATTTGTTACCAATTTCTATATTGCTATATGTACTAATATAAAAAAATAATAATAAGTGATTAGAAAGGGCAAATACTGCCAATAGCATTATAGTCTAGTGATATTTTAATAGTGAAAATAAGGCTTAACGATCATAAGGTTCTGAATTTGGTTATCGCAACGGGGTCTTTTTTTTTTCCAGATTTATTGGGTTTCCTCTTAAATTGTTTTATAAGCATTATAGCCTAGTAGAGATGAATATGATCGATTGGTTCCACTGATGGCACGATAATATTATAGTAGTTCGTTAGTGATTCAAATTTAGAGAGGAAGGGGGAGGGCAAATACTATAAAAAAACTAAAATATATTTTGTATTTCTTTGTAGAAATTTTGCAAATTAAAGTCACTTAACTTATTAAACTTATAACAAAATTATGATTTTTTTCTAAATTATTAATACTACGTGAGAAATGAATTAAAATAAATTAATATTGTAAATTGGACAGTGGCATATAAAGGTCTCTTAACATTTTTTTTTTTTTGCAACTTAAAGTCTCTCAACATGAATTAATGGTTTAAATCAGGAACGATAATAATAAGGTGACTTTCATCAATATCGGTCTGGTACATGATTATAAAACTATTTTGTATGATCAAACACTCGTTACATTATATGCATTGGTTTGCGGGCATCAGTCAAACTAACGAAAACCTGAATACACTTATGACATCTTCAACATACTATGTATTACATATACTCTTAACAATATATGGTATACTTATATATATATAGTTTGCATGTTGGATAATGCTTTATGTAATCAAATGGGTATTACGGTATTTCCTATTATCATACATGTGAAAATCTCAAAAACTAATTTCATACATGTTATCACACTCTAAAACATGTTTCTTTATTCGTCTTCAATGTTAGAGGTTTCTTGTTTTTTTCAATCGGGTTCAGGTTCTTTTGCCATGCCTAGTCACAATTGTCGAATTTCAGAATTTGGAGGGAATTTGAAAATTATATATATAACAATTACCATTCCTAGCTTGTGTGAATCCTGTCTTTCATTTTTTTATGGTTATAATTACATACTATATACTATAAATAATATCCGTTTTTAACCTTATAGTTTATAACTGTTGCCAACTTGCGCGAACATTAACTTTGACTTTTTTTATTAGTTTCTAATACACACATTATATACTATAAATAATATAAGTTTTAAGCCCTTTAGTTTTGTTTTTTCTCATAACTTTCTTTCGTTCGTTTTTTATGAAGGCTAAATATTGCATTCAATTATTTCTCTACATTCCGATATAAATTTAATTTAAAACAGAGCTATAGTCGACGTTTCATTTAAAACATAGTTATATTCAAAATGATGATACGGTGAAGAACTGAGTCAGTACGGACCAACAAAATCAGTACCGATATCGGTATTCGTTTTTTCTTATTTCGATTGTTGTAAAAGACGACTTTATTTTTTTGAGTTACATCATACGACTTTTATGTAATAAAATCATTGTAAATATTACTATATCGACTTGGTTCGTCATAGTACCGTTATTTTGAATACAACTCTTTTTCAAATAAAATTTATATCGCAATGTCGAAAAAAATATTAAACGCAACCACGTATCACGAGCTTAATCTATAACAGTACGGGTACCACACTGGTACCGATATTATAGCGGATTGATGTAAAACAAGTGTCAATATCTTCTTAGAGATGTCACGACTTTAGTTTTTGGGGATCCCATTTTAGTTATTGTAGCGAGTATCAGTACCATAATAATTAAAACAATACTGACTGAATTTCCGCCACAACACGTAAGATTATATTCATATGTTGAATGCCATCTTTAAAGTCGTGATGACAAAAATCCACTGACTCCAATCTATCACGCTTTCGTCGTTTTCACATTGCTTTTAATATTTTATTATTTAGACCAAACTTTATATTGATTGTTAACTAATGAACAAAAATATATTTTTTTGTCAACAAAAGAAATACAAAAATAAAAGATGACTGACTGGGCTTAAAGCCGTGCAAAAAACAAAAAAAAAGATTGTCTGGGCTTAAAAGGTGAGGCCCAAATTGCTATAAAGAGATTGTGGTCCATACTTTATCATGTATGCGTTTTTCTTCTAATAGGGCTGCGGCCCACCGATGATTAACCCAATATATTCAAATGTTCCGGTCCATCCGAAACCGAAGTCTGAAACATGATATATTCGATATAGGTATTCGGGCATGAGACTGGTGTGACGATAATTTTATAAATCTTTTTGGGTACCATACGGGTTTAATATAGGTGATACGCTACCTATTTACTCGACCCATACTCGTAAAAAGATCATTTCCTTTTTATTTTTCTTTGGGTAATATAGACATATAGTATCTACTACTCGATTGACTTTTTAGTCTCATATTTCTAATCTCCTTGGTTGGTAAATTATAAAAAATTAAAACGATAAAAAATGTATTTGGGAATCCCAATGATATGTTTTTTAACAACGGTAAACCTATTATGCCTGATACATAACAGATATTGAGTAATGGGGTATCTGTCGGGAATGACTTATAAGACTGTATATAAGACATGTTTTCTACAATCAAGTATGAGAATGGCACTACCAATAACGGTGTCAAATCCGTCCCATTTGCCAACCTTAGTTTGCATATTTTAAAGAAAATTCATAGATGTATTTCATAAGTTAATGTATATTTTTATTTATTTAACTAGTTTATAAACATGAACATATCACATATCTTATGGCTAACCTTATATGTGATATGTGTTTGCAATGAGATTCACCCACAAGTCCACAACTCCATTTAATAGTTTGAGATCCACCGGCCCACTCAATCTATTTTTATCAAACATAATAAATTGTAAACATAGTACATTTAAAACATATTTGAGTACGTGATTAATATCCATATATTAGTTTAGGAGATACAAAAGCAAATGGGGGTTATTGTAACATGGATGTAAATATTTGATTGGTTTTAATAAAGTTGGCCTATAAAAAACATTATAGCAGTAGCTTACAATAAGTGACGTCGTATAAGAAAATTTATAGCGATAGTTTACAATAAGCGACGTCGTATACAAAAAATTATAGCGGTAGCTTACAATAAGCGACGTCGTATACAAAAAACTATCGCTATACCTTACAATAAGCGACGTCGTATTTTGTAAGTTCTGCTAATATAATTTTTTTAGTAATAGACTATTTGGTCACCTAGAATGTATATGATCTCCACATGACAAACACACGATACCAAGTCTTTCTTGATAGTCAAAAGCTTAACTTTATCCCGACATTATTAAATAAGTTAATTAAGAAAAGTTTACGTTTTAATAACAGAAACTTATAAGAGTAGGTTTTGAGTAAGTCTACAAACGAATACGAATAAGAACTTTTTCATGTTCGTTTGTTAAGGAAATAATGGTTCATGAAAGGTTCGTGAACACTTATCGAACAAGATTTTTTGTTCGTGTTTGTTCTTTAAGAAAATTGACGTGCTCACAAGCGGTTCACGAACACAGATAAAATCGGCAAATGCAGTAGAGGCTATGTAACATTTGTCAAAAATGGGTTTTTCAAACCCGCTTCGTTTGTAATCGCATATCAAGTTATAAATGTTTCGTTGCGTATTTATGTCAATTTTAATTTTTAAAGATGCATAATTAATAAAAAACTAGAATATAAAAGTTATAATTGATAAAAAGTAAAAATAAAATAAATAAAATGAAAAACAGGCTGCTGGGACTCGAACCCGGGTCAGCCGGAAAGACTCAAAGACTTAACACGCGCACTCATAACCACTCCGCCACTTGATGTTTTCTGTTAGTTCTAGGAATCAATTAAATCTTATGTTCAACCATAAATCAACCGGTTTACGCTAACTGTAACCGAAATCGGTTTCCAAACGTCCAAAAACGTTTGAGTGTTCGCGGTTTTCTGTCAATAACCGATACACCGACACCTCCAATCAATTTAGCTTTGAATGGACTTGAATTCAAGAGTTGATCGGTTCTAATAACCGAAAACCTGCATTTCCTGAATTACTCCAATCATAGTCCCCTCTCGCGACTCAAACTCATCTGCAGACCTTCAATTTCATTTTCGCAATACTTTCAGTTCGTCGGAAAAGCTATTTGAACTCGCCGGACTTTCGCCGGAAAACCGTGTTTTCCATCAAATCAGTAAGTCTCTCAATTCTTTCATCGTCTATCAGTTGTTAAGCTGTTGCTAACTCAAACCCTTTAATCGGAATCAGTTTCAGACGTCAATATCGGATAATTCACTCTCGCCGGAAAACTTCTGAAAGTTCCCAATTCTCGCTGTGAAACGGTATAGTCTTTTAAACCTTCTGGTAATCCTTGTTCAGTGCTTCAATTCCGCATTTAGCTAATCAAATTGATAATCTGTCCGCTTAGACGAAATCCGTAAAAACAGAGCCGACGACTTCGCCGGAATTCTGAGATAAATCGTTTCTCCGGTATGTTTACTTCCGAAATTTTCTCTGCCATTTCATTTTAGTCATTTGAATGTTTGTCAATCGAATTAATCAGGAATCAGTAGAGAAATCGTAGTCTGTGTTATTGTAACGAAGAAGATGAAGTTAAGTTGTTTATAAGTTTAATATAATTTGGATATTATCTCGGGTTAGACACACAGTCCAGTGGTGGACTGTGTGCGCACATATATCACACGCCGCGAGTTCGATCCTTGACACACACGTATGCTCTGTAATAAAGATGTTTTATTTTTCTAACTGAACCGGATTAACTCACGGTAGATGTTAAGTATAATAAAAATCGGTATATTAACCAGGTTAGACACACAGTCCAGCGGTGGACTGTGTGCAACACTAACCCACAGGTCCCGGGTTCGAGACCTGTTGCACACTCCGGTTCGATAATTAAAACCCTTTTTAAAAATAAAAGAATTTTTAATAAACTAAAATAGTATATAAATATAATTAAAAAAAAACAGAATTATTTCGGGTTAGACACGTAGCTCAGTTGGTAGAGCTGCGTGCACGCGTACGGGAGGTCTCGGGTTCGAGTCCTGCCCAGCGCATACATGCACACAATAGAACCGGTCAAACAGTCAACAGTCACAGTCAAACAGTCAACGGTCAATGGTCAACGCAAAAGTCAACATTTTTTTTTATATTTTTATTTATTTAATTTAATTTAAAAATCAATTAAAAATACTTAAAAATAATGTTTTTAAAGATAGGAAATAGACTTAAACTCACAAAAATATATCTAAAAATCCTATTAAAATTATTAATAAAATCCACTCATTTACTATACTTTCCGTTATTATTTAGGTTAGCTAATCCTCGTTGATCAATCCCTCAAACTCGTGCGCATCTCATCATCTCCAACCGAACGCACCCAATGTGAGTGAATCTCTACAAATTCCCCGTTTTAATCACGTTTTTGGGGTGTATCATGTGTCTTACCAATTATTATATTTAAATCATTGTGCATACATCATATCCATGAACAAATGTGTATTCAGCTTGTATCAACTGTTTGTGTGGTTATTGTTTAGATTTAATTTATTATTTTCAGTACATGCAATATCATAGGCCGCCGCTCCCCATTACATTATGAGCGTTGAGCAGTTCCCCATTACATTATGAGCGTGAACCGGGCGTCGCCAACATACGATCGGCAACCCGCCTACCAAAAAGTGCTCATATAAACATTTCAAGTCTTGCGATCCTCCTAAATTTGAAGGGACCGAAGGTGTCACTGCTCTTCTCCACTGGTTTGAGGAAATGGAAAATACCTTCCTCAACTGCGATTGTCCCGATGATCGCAAGGTACGATACGCAACCGGGAGACTATTTGGGGTAGCTCTTACCTGGTGGAATACTGAAAAGGGTAAGAGGGGAATCGAAGATGCAATGGCCTTAACGTGGGAGGAGTTAAGGGAAATCATGACGAGACGATTCTGTCCTAGAAGTGAGATTAAAAAATTAGAGGACGAATTTCATTCTTTGAAGCAAAAGGAGGGAGATCATACTTCCTACAACAAGAGATTTTTAGAGTTGAACCAGATGGTCCCTAACTTGTTCACCCCAGTTTACCGTTTAGTCGAGCATTATATTCGAGGTCTTCCCTCGAAAATTCAAGATTCAGTTCTCAGCACTTCGCCAGCAACACTTGAAGCTGCTATGGAACTAGCTACTGAGCTGACCGAGAATCGAATTCGCAACGGTAAATTTAAAGAGGAGAAAAAGAAAGCCCCCGTTGAGGGCCAAACTTCAAACCATTTCACCTCCTCCTCTAAGTTTGCTAACAAGAGGAAACGTAACACCAGAAACTTCGCTGTCACACAAACCAATTACCCTATCCCTGCTGTACCCATTACCCAAGTTGCCCCTCACCTGCACCATATAAAAGGCCATACTCTGGCCCATTACCAAAATGCAACCGTTGCCAATACCATCACTTTCCTGATCATCCCTGCCAACATTGCACCGGCTGTGGTCGCGCAGGTCATACTGTTCAAACCTGTCGCATACATCAGCGAACGAACCGCCACCAGCCTTCAACCCAAACCCACCATCAAATAATGGGTCAAGCCCAACAACCCCTACTACTACCACCTACCCAACATTTAGCCCAATCATACTACCAGCCCAACTATCCCATGGTGCAACCTATGCGGGCTTGCTACAATTGTGGAGACCCAAGCCACTTTAGAAACACTTGTCCACGTTTGGTGAACATTATACATGCTCAAGCCCAAGCGAATCCGGTGAATCAAGCTAACTAAGCTCCTCCACCTGCAAGAGGAAGGGCTTTCAACATCAACGCTAATCAGGCTAGAGCTGACAGCAATGTGGTTAACGGTACGTTTCTTATCAACGGTAGTTACGCATCCATGTTGTTTGATACTGGCACGGATAAAAGTTTTGTGTCCTTAGAGTTTGAACCCATCCTAAACCAAATTCGTGATAAGCTCATGGAATCCATAACAGTAGAAGTTGCTGACGGAAAACCGATCTCATTAAACTCTATTATACGCAATTGTACTCTCACCTTAATCGACCACGATTTTCCAGTTGACCTCATTCCTATGAAGTTGGGAAGCTTTGACATTATAATTGGTATGGACTGGCTCAGCCAACATCAGGCTGAAGTTGTATGCCGCGAAAAGTTTATACGCATTCCTCTTTCAAACGGTCAGCCTCTACGAATCTTTGGAGAAACCTCATCGAAAGGGCTCAGATTAATGTCCTGTCTACAAGCTCGAAAATATCTCCACAAGAATTATGTCGCATTTTTAACTCATGTCGTCAAAAGGGAACCATGGAGAAGAAACTCGAAGACATCCCCAGTAAAAGATTTTCCGCAAGTTTTTCCTGACGACATTTCAGGACTTCCTCCCTTGAGAGAAGTCGAATTCTGCATTGATCTTATACCTGGTGCTACACCAGTTGCAAAGTCTCCTTATAGGTTAGCCCCATCCGAAATGCAAGAGCTAGCCAGTCAATTGCAAGAGTTGACTGACAAAGGATTCATACGTCCTAGCTCCTCGCCTTGGGGTGCACCTGTCCTTTTTGTGAAGAAGAAAGGTGGAACGTTTCGCATGTGCATCGACTACAGAGAACTCAACAAGTTAACGATCAAGAATCGCTATCCATTACCTCGCATTGATGATCTTCTTGACCAACTTCAAGGCGCCAGCTGTTTTTCAAAAATCGTCCTTCGTTCTGGTTATCATCAACTTAGAGTACATGAAGAAGACGTCCCAAAGACGCCTTCCGAACTCGTTATGGTCATTATGAATTCATGGTCATGCCATTTGGTTTAACCAACGCTCCAGCTGTCTTCATGGATTTAATGAACAGAGTCTGCAAACCTTATCTCGATCGTTTTGTTATAGTCTTTATCGACGACATCCTCATTTACTCAAAGTCTAAGTCTGATCATGAACGGCATCTTCGACTCATCCTTACACTCTTAGAGAATGAAAAGCTTTACGCCAAATTCTCCAAATGCGAATTCTGGTTAAAAGAGGTACAATTCCTTGGACATGTAGTCAATGACAAGGGAATACATGTCGACCCCTCAAAAATTAAAGCGGTACAAGAATGGCAAGCGCCACGTACACCAACTGAAGTAAGATCATTCCTTGGTTTGGCTGGTTATTATCGCCGTTTCATTTCAAACTTCTCTCGCATTGCTGTACCACTCACGGCTTTAACTCATAAAGGAAAACCCTTCATATGGGGACCCAAACAAGAAGAAGCCTTCCAAACCCTTAAACAAAAACTCTGTGATGCGCCAATCCTCACTCTTCCTGAAGGTTGTGATGACTTCGTGGTTTATTGCGACGCGTCAGGGCAAGGACTAGGCTGTGTTCTAATGCAAAGAGGAAAGGTTATAGCTTATGCTTCGAGACAACTCAAGACTCATGAGAAGAACTACACCACCCATGACCTAGAACTTGGAGCCGTTGTGTTCGCTCTTAAGATATGGAGACATTATCTCTACGGTACTAAGTGTGAAATATACACTGACCACAAGAGTCTTCAACATATCTTCAACCAAAAGGAGTTAAACATGAGGCAACGAAGATGGGTCGAACTTCTAAATGACTACGACTGTGAAATTCGGTACCACCCTGGCAAGGCAAATGTGGTGGCTGATGCACTCAGTCGAAAGGGTTATGCGAACTCCATTCGTCTTCTATGTTCGCAAATCATAACTGACATTAAAGATCAAATTCGAGAAGCCCAACATGTTTCAGTAACGGAAGACGACGTACGAAAGGAGCTGTCCTGTGGAGCTGAACTTAAAATTGAAACTAAATCTGACGGTATTCTGTACTATCTAGATCGCATATGGATTCCTGACCACAACAACCTTCGTGAATTCCTTATGAATGAGGCACACAAAACACGATACTCTATACACCGAGGAGCCGACAAGATGTATCAAGACCTTTGATACACCTACTGGTGGCCTGGAATGAAAAAGGATATTGCTGTTTTTGTTTCCAAGTGCCTTACATGTTCCAAGGTAAAACCTGAACATCAAAGACCCTCAGGACTTCTGGTCCAACCTGAAATACCTGTATGGAAGTGGGAAAACATAACCATGGACTTCATTACCGGGTTACCTCGCACTTCTGGTGGGTATGACACTATATGGGTAATCATTGATCGTCTTACAAAGTCAGCTCACTTTATTCCAATCCGCGAAGATTTCAAGAACGAGAAGCTAGCTCGTATCTACATCAGCGAAATCGTAAGCCGACATGGTGTACCGTTAAGCATTATTTCAGATCGTGATGGTCGTTTCACTTCACGAACATGGCAAGCTGTACAAGCCGCTTTGGGTACACGATTAGATCTCAGTACCGCGTATCATCCTCAAACTGATGGACAATCTGAACGCACCATTCAAACTCTTGAAGATATGCTTCGAGCATGTGTCATAGACTTCAAGGGAAATTGGGACGCTCATCTACCATTAGTTGAATTTTCGTACAACAACAGCTATCATTCAAGCATCGGCATGGCACCTTTTGAAGCGTTATATGGTCGTAAATGCCGATCTCCAGTATGTTGGCACGAAATTGGGGAAGCTCAAATCACCGGTCCTGAATTGATTCAAGAAACCACAGATAAGATCCATCAAATTCGAAATAATCTTCGAGCGGCTCAAAGTCGTCAAAAGAGTTATGCAGATAAACGACGAAAGCCTTTGGAGTTTAACATTGGTGATCATGTACTTTTAAAAGTATCACCGTGGAAGGGAGTAGTTCGTTTTGGTCAAAAAAGGCAAGCTAGCACCACGCTACGTAGGACCTTTCAAGATACTCGAAAGAGTAGGACCTGTAGCATACAAGCTTGATCTACCAGAAGAACTCAACAGAATTCAAAACACATTCCACGTATCAAACTTGAAGAAGTGCCTCGCTGATGAGAACCTCCATATTCCTCTGGAAGATATTCAGATTGATGAATCTATGCATTTTATTGAAAGACCAGTAGAGATCATGGACTTCGGAGAAAAACGTCTAAGACGAAGTCGCATTCAAATTGTTAGGGTACGCTGGGAGTCGAAACGGGGACCTAAGTTTACTTGGGAACGTGAAGACTCAATGCGCGAAAAATACCCGCATCTTTTTCCTACTACTACTACTACTATTTAAATTTCGGGACGAAATTCCTAAAAGTAGGGGATACGGTAACATTTGTCAAAAACGGGTTTTCCAAACCCGCTTCGTTTGTAATCGAATATCAAGTTATAAATGTTTCGTTGCGTATTTATGTCAATTTTAATTTTTAAAGATGCATAATTAATAAACAAACTAGAATATAAAAGTTATAACTGATAAAAAGTAAAAATAAAATAAATAAAATGAAAAACAGGCTGCCGGGACTCGAACCCGGGTCAGCCGGAAAGACTCAAAGACTTAACACGCGCACTCATAACCACTCTGCCACTTGATGTTTTCTGTTAGTTCTAGGAATCAATTAAATCTTATGTTCAACCATAAATCAACCGGTTTACGCTAACTGTAACCGAAATCGGTTTCCAAACGTCCAAAAACGTTTGAGTGTTCGCGGTTTTCTGTCAATAACCGATACACCGACACCTCCAATCAATTTAGCTTTGAATGGACTTGAATTCAAGAGTTAATCGGTTCTAATAACCGAAAACCTGCATTTCCTGAATTACTCCAATCATAGTCCCCTCTCGCGACTCAAACTCATCTGCAGACCTTCAATTTCATTTTCGCAATACTTTCAGTTCATCGGAAAAGCTATTTGAACTCACCGGACTTTCGTCGGAAAACCGTGTTTTCCATCAAATCAGTAAGTCTCTCAATTCTTTCATCGTCTATCAGTTGTTAAGCTGTTGCTAACTCAAACCCTTTAATCGGAATCAGTTTCGGACGTCAATATCGGATAATTCACTCTCGCCGGAAAACTTCTGAAAGTTCCCAATTCTCGTTGTGAAACGGTATAGTCTTTTAAACCTTCTGGTAATCCTTGTTCAGTGCTTCAATTCCGCATTTAGCTAATCAAATTGATAATCTGTCCGCTTAGACGAAATCCGTAAAAACAGAGCCGACGACTTCGCCGGAATTCTGAGATAAATCGTTTCTCTGGTATGTTTACTTCCGAAATTTTCTCTGCCATTTCATTTTAGTCATTTGAATGTTTGTCAATCGAATTAATCAGGAATCAGTAGAGAAATCGTAGTCTGTGTTATTGTAACGAAGAAGATGAAGTTAAGTTGTTTATAAGTTTAATATAATTTGGATATTATCTCGGGTTAGACACACAGTCCAGCGGTGGACTGTGTGCGCACATATATCACACGCCGCGAGTTCGATCCTTGACACACACGTATGCTCTGTAATAAAGATGTTTTATTTTTCTAACTGAACCGGATTAACTCACGGTAGATGTTAAGTATAATAAAAATCGGTATATTAACCAGGTTAGACACACAGTCCAGCGGTGGACTGTGTGCAACACTAACCCACAGGTCCCGGGTTCGAGACCTGTTGCACACTCCGGTTCGATAATTAAAACCCTTTTTAAAAATAAAAGAATTTTTAATAAACTAAAATAGTATATAAATATAATTAAAAAAAAACAGAATTATTTCGGGTTAGACACGTAGCTCAGTTGGTAGAGCTGCGTGCACGCGTACGGGAGGTCTCGGGTTCGAGTCCTGCCCAGCGCATACATGCACAAAATAGAACCGGTCAAACAGTCAACAGTCACAGTCAAACAGTCAACGGTCAATGGTCAACGCAAAAGTCAACATTTTTTTTATATTTTTATTTATTTAATTTAATTTAAAAATCAATTAAAAATACTTAAAAATAATGTTTTTAAAGATAGGAAATAGACTTAAACTCACAAAAATATATCTAAAAATCCTATTAAAATTATTAATAAAATCCACTCATTTACTATACTTTCCGTTATTATTTAGGTTAGTTAATCCTCGTTGATCAATCCCTCAAACTCGTGCGCATCTCATCATCTCCAACCGAACGCACCCAATGTGAGTGAATCTCTACAAATTCCCCGTTTTAATCACGTTTTTGGGGTGTATCATGTGTCTTACCAATTATTATATTTAAATCATTGTGCATACATCATATCCATGAACAAATGTGTATTCAGGTTGTATCAACTGTTTGTGTGGTTATTGTTTAGATTTAATTTATTATTTTCAGTACATGCAATATCATAGGCCGCCGCTCCCCATTACATTATGAGCGTTGAGCAGTTCCCCATTACATTATGAGCGTGAACCGGGCGTCGCCAACATACGATCGGCTCCGTTTGATTGAGCCTTGATCGCACAGACATTCATCATAGGCCGTTAGTTCCCCATTACATTATGAGCGTGAACGTGACGTTGCCAACATATACAGTTTCATTCATGTTATATATTCATGCAAGTTCATATGTTATTGTATGTTATTGTTTGTGGTTGTTATTGCTATTGTTTGATTATTTACATTTGCTCACATATGACTATTGCACAATTTTTCCTTGATAAAGATAACAAGAAATCAATAATAAATGTTTATCTAACAAGGTTCACTCGCCAACTTATGTTGACCCAAAAACCCCCATTTTTACACATGATACAGGTGACTCAGCTGCAGCAACAAACACATAGGATTGGCTTAGAAGAATAAACTGGTTTAGAGCTTGGATTGTTTAGTTGATTATTTTTCTTTGTATTTGTATGAACATGTTTGGATTATTGAGAATGTAATTTTGACTTAAATTAATATGAAACATATTAGTAAATATCATGAGCTTTGGTGATAACCCAATTATTCCCTGACTCTTATTCCGCTGCGGGTCGGGATGTGACAGGCTATAATGGATGGCGGGGGTAGCAGCGCTAGAACTTGAAGTCTTAATAATGGAATGGAGGTTGATGTGAATAATGATGAAGCAAGGGGAACGGTGCAAAAGAAAAGGTGAGAATAAGGTTTCCTATTTTAATGATTAGGGTAACAAATTAAAGAATATAAAATGTTTATATAAAGTAAGTGTATAAAAATCTTTCATGAACAATATAAACAAACGAACATGAACGGACATCAATGCACACATTTCCTGTAACATCCGTCAAAAACCGGATTTACCAAACCCGCTCCGTTCATTAACCGAACAATCAGTTAAAAATTTCGTTGCGTATTTAATGCCCAAATTAATTTTAAACGATACATAATTAATAAGTATATTAGAATATAAATGTTACATTTGAAAAAGTATTAAAAATAATGAAATAAAAATAAAAGGCTGAAGCCGGGTTTCGAACCCGGGTCAACCAGATACAGCAACAACTTAACTCTCATCCATCAAACCACTCCGTCACTTGTGTTTCTTGTTCATTATTAGAAACAATTAATTCAAATACAAACTCGAATTCAAAACTGACGCGCCCCGACGATTTCGCCGAGATTGGACGGTTTCTTCTGATTTAACCGAAGCATTAACCTTAACATCGGTTATAACCGATGTCCAGTCCGCGACATCAGTCATAACCGCCGGAAAATATTTGACCGACGAATCCAGACGGTAATCGGACTAAATTCATCGATGTCCTTCCATATAAATACACCCTCTAACCTCTATTAGCCTTTTTGCCCACAATCACACCCATTCCCGACGAAATTTCACTCGCCGGAAACTTTTTGCAACTCGCCGGAAAACCGAACCCCTTCACCTTTGTGCCATATTCTAAAAACAGAACACCTAGAGCTCATACCGAAGCCACCCACACTCACCTCAAGCTTCCTGAAGACCCTCTGCCGCGAGATACACATCGCCGGAATAACCTGCTGTCATCGGAATTTCGCCGGCGAAACAGATATATCTTACACCTAATCTTTCCCGTTTTTATTAATCTTACATGTAGCTAATCACAACCCACTAAAGAACTTGATTAAATCGTCGAACCAGTCGGACATTGGTTCTCGGTTAAGCTTAACGAAGAAGATGAAGTTTCGGTATTATATATGTTTAATTTAAATCAAGTTATATCTCGGGTTAGACACACAGTCCAGCGGTGGACTGTGTGCAAAATAAACACGCATACGTCCCGAGTTCGATTCTTGTCACACGCACACTCGTCTTAATAAAAATGTTCCTTTTTAAAACTGAACCGGATTCACTCGCAAATAGATTTTAAGTTTAATGAAAACCGGAATAATAACCAAGATAGACACACAGTCCAGTGGTGGACTGTGTGCGCGTGTAAATCATACGTCGCGGGTTCGAGTCTAGGCTACCGCACCGATTCTGGCAATTATCAAACTTTTTATATAAGGACAGAAATAAATTTAGCTAGTTTGTATATAAGTATAATAAAAACCAGATTATTTACCAAGTTAGACACACAGTCCAGCGGTGGACTGTGTGCCAAACTAAACCACAGGTCCCGGGTTCGAGACCTGTGGCGAACACCGAGCCGTTTTTAAAATAAATGATTTTCGGATTAATTCAATTAGTATATAAATATAAAACATAAATATTTCGGGTTAGACACGTAGCTCAGTTGGTAGAGCTGCGTGCACGCGAACGGGAGGTCTCGGGTTCTAGTCCTGCCCGGCGCATACAATTACACAATAAAACCGGTCAACGGTCAACAAGTCAACGGTCAAAAAGTCAACAATTTTTATTTTTTTTATTTATTTATTTTATTTAAAAATCAAATAAAAATACTTAAAAATAACATTTTTAAAGTTAGAAAATAGCCTAAAACTCACAAAAATATATCCAAAAATCCTATTAAAGTTGTTAATAAAATCCATTTATTTACCTTACTTTTCTTTATTAATTAGGCTAGTTATTCCTCGACTATCAGTCCTCTAAACTCGTGCGCATTCATCATCATTCACCGAACGCACCCACTGTGAGTGAATCTTACAACTCCCCTTTTTAATTACACGTTTTGGGGTGTGTCATGTGTCACTAAAATTGACTCGTTTATTTAAACTCGTGCCATACCATATTATGATCTGAACTTAGAATGTAATATTGTTTGTAGTTTATGTTTTACATATTGTCGAGTTGTATGCAAATCATTCATTAGGCCCATCAGTTCCTCGTGGGAGACGAGTTGAGCAACGCGTGCCTCAAAAAATCTATTATTGTATGTGTGTGCATTATTTAATGATTAAGTGTTTTGTGAATAAGTTTACATCTATATTTATTCATATGTGGTTGTGCACTTTATTTTATAATCAATTAAATAAACTTGTTCAAATGTTTTTCATAGGATTCACTCGCCAACTTTTTGTTGATCCAAAAACCATTTTTACACATGATACAGGTGAACAGGATGAAGCAAGGAAAACATAGGAAATGCCTTAGAAGAAAATAATGAAGTCTAGAATGATGTGTAGAACATGATGTAATTATGATTGTATCTTTCCCTTTAAATTGTAATAATAAATATGAAACGTTATAATAAATGTCATCAGCTTTGATGATAACCCAATCATGCCCCGATCACCTTTTCCGCTGCGGGTCGGAGTGTGACAGATTGGTATCAGAGCCATGACTATAGGGATATAGGATAGGTTATTAGACCCTTAGAGCCTATACTATAGTTGACTAGATTTTAATAGTTTATGTGGGTACATGCAAACTTATGATATTTATTTGTTTCATATTTGTTTATACTTACAGTCAAACATACATACTTACATACACATTCATCATACATATTTCAATGTTCACATATTCAAATCATCTTCATACTTTCGTTATTCAAGGATTTTGTCGCATTTTTCATTTTTCAAATCTCATCAAAGTGAGTTCTGCGACCGGCATGTAGTAACTGTAAGGGTACAAGTACCGGTAGTCGGAACGTCCTGTCTAGGTTGGCATTCGTATAAATCTAATATAACGGACCAGTTTGCCTACCTGGGGACTAACGATGAGAGTACAAAGCATGCCACACCAAACGTCGTTTGAACTAACCCCACTTTGAGGTGTCACCGTGTCCACACCCGGATACATTCCAAATATCATACGTTATATACATATTTCTCGATTTTCTCCGGGTTTTAGTGTACGTAACCAGGCTAACACATGCGAACCATATGAAAAACCCGGTATTCATGGGGGCCCACATGATTACGAAGGTGAAGTATGGCGGCATGCAAGGCCCAATTACGAGCAAAGCCCAAGACATCCTATGGATGTATTAGATTTATTATTTTATATTTATTTTATTAATGTTCATTCCTAAATACGACCCATGATCCCAAAAACATCCAACTCATACTCTTGATATGTATTCCTTGTAGATGTCTTCTAGCCTCGCTCGTAGAAAGATGAGAGCAGGAAAAGCCCGCGAGCGCATGGCTGCCCTAATCGCTCAACAAATGGCTGCCGTAATACCCAACATTGTAATCCAAGTCCAACAAGCACTTACCGCTAATCCTGTCAACCAAGAAGATCAAAACATTGTCAACCCTCCCCCAAATACCACTAAATGCACCTACAAGCATTTCAAATCATGCGACCCTCCAAAATACGAAGGGACTGAAGGTGTCACCACTCTCCTCCGTTGGTTTGAAGAAATGGAGAACACTTTTCTAAATTGCGATTGCCCCGATGATCGCAAAGTGCGATATGCTACTGGTCGTTTATTTGGAATAGCACTTACTTGGTGGAATACAGAGAAGGCCAAACGAGGTGTTGAAGATGCTATGACTTTGACTTGGGAAGAGTTGAAGGAAATCATGACCAGACGGTTTTGCCCAAAGAGCGAAATCAATAAATTAGAGGATGAGTTCTATTCGTTGAAGCAAAAGGAAGGCGACCACACCACATACAACAAAAGATTCCTCGAGTTAAATCAAATGGTTCCCAACTTATTCACTCCCCTCTACCGTTTGATCGAGCACTACATTCGAGGTCTTCCGTCAAAAATTCAAGACTCTGTAATAAGTACCACACCTGTAACCTTGGAAGCCGCAATGGAGTTAGCTACAGAGCTCACCGAGAACCGCATACGGAACAAAGACTTCAAGGAGGAGAAGAAGAAGGATAAAGCATCGACTGAAACCTCCAACTCCACCCAAACCGAATCCCCTTCTCAACCCATTTTAAAGAGAAAACGAGATGGGCAACTTTTCGCTGTCACCCAACGTAATCAACCAATTTCACAAGCCATGCCCATCCAAGCTATCCCCATCACTCAAGTAGCACCCAACTCAACTTACCCAAATAAGAAACCATACCTTGGACCTCACCCTCGATGTAACACCTGTTTTTATCACCATCCATCTACCTTACCTTGTCGACTATGTGCGAATTATGGACGCTATGGTCATTTGAGCAAGGTTTGCCGCACCTCTCAAAACCAAATCTCTCCCCCTACTCAAAACATGATCCAAACCTATCAACAACCCCAATACCCCATGTTCCCATATGTTCTAGCTTGTTTCAATTGTGGCGACCCTACCCACTTTAGAAACACGTGCCCTCGATTGGTTAACATCATAAACGCTCAAGCTCAATCAAACCCAGTTAACCAAGCAAATCAAGAAAACCCAACCACTAGGCCACCAGCAAGAGGAAGAGTTTTCAACATCAACTCCAATCTTATTGAAGATAATGACGGCCCAAACGAAACCACCCAACTAGTCCCCTTCACCAAAAATCAAGATTCAACTCCAACCGCTTAGTTTTTACGTTTTCTTTATGTTATCTCAATTTTCCCGTATCCCAGTTATAAATTGGAATCTTATCCAAGGATCTTAATGCGAATTACTATTTCAGTTTGTTTATGTTTTAAAGTCACATAGAACCAATCATAACTTACGGATAAAGCCAATGAAAATTTGACAAGAATATGGTGGATACGCCGCTGGTACTTCCTATATATAAGTATTCTTGCCAAAGGATCGGAGGCATTATCTGGCGGTTATGAGAAGTTCCATGTAGAATTTAGTATTGTCTTGATTGAAGTTTGTTTTGTACTCACTGATTTAGCATTTATAACATCTCATCAGTTAAAAAAATTGGATTGTGTTCCATTTCTACATAGACTAACCTCTCCATCATAACAAACGAGAGAGGTATTGTCATCAATCAAACATGTATACTATCAGAATTAAGACTCAAGTTTTGGTTGTTGTGTTTGTTTTAGAGTCACATAGAACTAATCATAACTTGCGGATAAAGTCAATGAAAATTTGACAAGAATATGGTGGATACGCCGCTGGTACTTCCTATATATAAGTATTCTTGTCAAGGGATCAGAGGCATTATCAGGCGGTTATGAGAAGTTCCATGTAGGATTTAGTAATGTTTTGGTCGAAGTTTGTTCATCATATATTTCAACGTATTTCAATTTCATCATTTAAAGAAGTTGAGCTATGTCTCACTTCCACAAGGACTAACCTCTCCATCATAACAAACGAGAGAGGTACTGTCACCATTCAAACATGTATACTATCAGAATTAAGACTCAAGCTTTGGTTGATTGTGTTTATTTATGTATTAGAGTCACATAGAACTAATCATAACTTGCGGATAAAACTAATTAAAATTTGACAAGAATATGGTGGATACGCCGCTGGTACTTCCTATATATAAGTATTCTTGCCAAAGGATCAGAGGCATTATCAGGCGGTTATGAGAAGTTTCATGTAGAATTTAGTATTGTTTTGGTTGAAGTTTGTGTTATACTCACTGATTTAGCATTCATATCATCTCATTATTTAAAGAAATTGGATGGTGTTCCATTTTCTACATAGACTAACCTCTCCATCATAACAAACGAGAGAGGTACTGTCATCATTCAAACATGTATACTATCAGAATTAAGACTCAAGCTTTGGTTGTTGTGTTTGTTTATGTTTTAGAGTCACATAGGACTAATCATCACTTACTGATAAAACCAATGAAAATTTGACGAGAATATGGTGGATACGCCGCTGGTACTTCCTATATATAAGTATTCTTGCCAAAGGATCAGAGGCATTATCAGGCGGTTATGAGAAGTTCCATGTAGGATTTAGTAATTTCTTGGTTAAAGTTTGTTTTATACTCACTGATCTAGCATTTATATCATCTCATCATTTAAAGAAATGGGATTATGTCACCAATCAAACATGTATACTATCAGAATTAGGACTCAGACATTGGTTGTGGTGTTTGTTTATGTTTTAGAGTCACATAGGACTAATCATAACTTACTGATAAAACCAATGAAAATTTGACGAGAATATGGTGGATACGCCGCTGGTACTTCCTATATATAAGTATTCTTGCCAAAGGATCAGAGGCATTGTCAGGCGGTTATGAGAAGTTCCATGTAGGATTTAGTAATTTCTTGGTTAAAGTTTGTTTTATACTCACTGATCTAGCATTTATATCATCTCATCATTTAAACAAATGGGATTATGTCACCAATCAAACACGTATACTATCAGAATTAGGACTCAGACATTGGTTGTGGTGTTTATTTATGTTCTAGAGTCATATCATAGAACCAATCATAACTTACTGATAAAACCAATGAAAATTTGACAAGAATATGGTGGATACGCCGCTGGTACTTCCTATATATAAGTATTCTTGCCAAAGGATCAGAGGCATTGTCAGGCGGTCATGAGAAGTTCCATGTAGGTTGTAGTATTAGAAGTTTTGTTTTAGGATATAACCTTATCTTTCCAAACATATCAAAACTCTTGCGCATGAAATCATACTTAGTGAATCAACTCCGCTTATCAATATTTTTTACCGTAGGCAACAAAAAGCGATTCCTGTAGCAGGGTACTCAACCCTTACAAGGAACGTTACCGCCTCAAACAAAAAAATTTAAACTCTTACTCTTTTTCTAAGTATGTAACTGTCAAACTAAACACCATCCTTTTTAGACAAATATGTCACTACTTAAATTTCGGGACGAAATTTCTAAAAAGTAGGGGATACTGTAACATCCGTCAAAAACTGGATTTACCAAACCCGCTCCGTTCATTAACCGAACTGTAACGCCTCGTATTTTTTTTATTTTTCTAGTAATAATAATAATAATAATAAACAAAATAAATTCGACGTTTTATGAAACTTGTACTTGAAATCGGATCTCGTCGGTACGTTCGGGCCACTCAAAAACGTTAGATCGGGTTAACAGGCCTTGGCCCAACACACCACCTAAACCTAACTAAACCCTAAACCTAAATTCAAATAAATAAAACCCCCACCCTCACACCTTACGCACACTCATCTCCCTGCCCTTCTCCTTTACCCGCCTGCACACAACCTTCAACCCCCTCAACACCAGCCGCCGCCACCCCTTTCTCGGCGTCTTTCGGCGACCGGCGTCGTCTCTGGCGGCGCCCTTCTTCTCCGGTAACACCTCTTACACCCATCTAGATAGTATAGAGAGAGAGAGACAGCGTAGGAGAGAGAGAGAAATACGAAACAGATCGATGGCGGCAGTGGCTGTCTCGACCACCCTCGCTGGCGACAGTTCACGGTGGGGGCCGGCTCGGTTAAGGCAGATTCGGGTTTGGGTTCGTCGGGTTGGGTTGGTTTTGATCGATGGCGATGGTGGGTGATTCAAGTGGAAGATAGAACGACGGCGTGGCGGCGGAGCAGCGTCGCGGCTGCGACGGCGCATCGGACTAGCGGCGGCGACAGTCGCTGCGTCTCAGCGGCGGCTGCGGTATCTTGAGTTCCCGGTCAGGTCAGTCGTTCGGCTCAGCCTCGGTTCGGTTCTCCCAGTTTCGGTTCAGGTTTCGGTTTCTTGGTTCAAGTTTTGTTTGTGTATTTTTCGATTCAAGTTCAGTGGTTATTGTTTCAGATTCGGTTCGGTCTCGGCTCGGATTTTAGTTCCTGTTTGGCTCGGGTTTCGGTCAAGAACAGTCAAACCTGGTCAACTCAGTCAACTGCCGGTCAACTCGGGTCAGCTCCGGGTCGAATCTCGGTTCAGTCAAGATCACGGCTCATGTTCAGCGGGTTCGGGTCTCGGTGCAGAGGTTCGGGTCAGCAGTGAGTCAGTGAAAGTCTTAGTTTGATTTCGGGTCTCGTTTTGTGTTCGGTCAAACCTGGTCAACTTGGTCAACGAAAGTCAAACCTGGTCAAACAGTCAACGCCAGTCAAACCAGTCAGATTCGATGTTCGGTTCGGTGTTCGGGGCCAAGTTCAGTCAATGCTTTAGTCCACTCAATCAAAACGCGTCACGGTATACTTTTAACGCCGCAAATTTTTATGTTATATTTATATTGTTTGTATTTAATTAGTGTTATAATCACGTAACCGAACCTTATAAAATTTGTAGACATAAATATATATATTGTTTCGTAATTATTGCGTTTTGACAAATAATATCGACACTTGTGTGTCGGGATCGTCCAAAAACAAGAGGAAACTCTGCCCGATTTTCGACTAATATATATATTTATTTATTATATCTATCGACGAAATATACTTATTCGTTACATCTTTCGACAAAATATATATTGATTTATGATGCTTCCGGCAATATATATATTTACACATTTATGCTTTTCGA
Source organism: Scalesia atractyloides (assembly GCA_947069175.1). Classification (NCBI taxonomy): domain Eukaryota; kingdom Viridiplantae; phylum Streptophyta; class Magnoliopsida; order Asterales; family Asteraceae; genus Scalesia; species Scalesia atractyloides. The sequence continues at coordinate 2,421,908 of CAMTDV010000011.1, read as the reverse complement.
CAAAATCTATTTATTTATTATATCTATTCGACGGAATATATTTATCGATATTAGTTTTTTTGTCGACAAAAATATACTTACTTTCTTTATTATGCTTTTCGACAAGAGCATAAATCTATTTATTACAATTCTCGACTAATATACTTATTTACTATACTATTGACAAAACATATTTACTTATTATATTCATCGACAAAATATAAATTTAGTTATCACAATACTCGACAAACATACTTATATACTATACTTTTGACACAACATGTTTACTTATTATATTCATCGACAAGATATAGATATATTTATCATGTCTCTCGACAAATATACTTATTTATTTTACTCTCGACAAAACATATTTATTTTACTTTCGACAAATATATTTGTACACCATTCGACAATATACATATATATCTCATACAATTCGTTGGAATATAAATATATATATACCCAATATGCTTTTCGTCAAATATATATATTAATTATTCGACAACACTCCTACAACCCTTCTGATGAATTTAATTTAAGAAATTCCTTTCTTAAACGATATTAACTATATACGTACTTTCGACTCCAATTCGAATCCTTCGTCGTAACTTCTATTATTCATGTACATTCGTTTGCCATGTTTAAGGTGACCTAGATGTCCCCTTTCTCCCACTCATCAACTCGTCGTGGAATTTCAAAAGAAGACTTAGCAATTTTGTGAGTACACTCGACCCACATTTGTTTTATATCACTTTTTGGGTGTAACATGTTTCCATATACAAAAATCACAAACACTTAAACTTTATGAAACGCACAAACAATCCTATACACATGACTACTTGAATCGTATACTTGTTGCTTGTCTGGGGATAAACGTTGTGCTGTGCTTTAGTCATTAACTATTTTTAGCCTTGTTTGACATGCTTAGCGCTATAGGAATTCACGCATCCACCTCCATCGATTTACACGTGAGGTCATGTTAAAACAACGTGATTGCGTTACGGTTTGATTATTAGCATTGCATGCCTTGATATTGCTCTTGTATAGATTTAGTTGCCATGAGGATTGTTCAAACTTTATTCGTATACGTATGCTATGCCTAAACTTGTGTACTCGCCTTTGCTTTTGCATTGACTTTATTTTAAAACATGTTACAGGTTGAAGGAGACGACGCTATGAAAACAATATAGCAAGGACTAGATACACACAAATTAGACGTTAGGTTTAATGTCGACGTATCAATTTTGTTACAACTTTGCAAATGTTAGATTGTTCTTTGTTTTGTTACATTGATGTATTTGACAATTTTTATGAAATGAAATATGGTTTAATTAATTATTGTCACTTAATAATGTTGTGAGCAATGAGCAATCTCGTTTTCGTCTCATCCCGATGTTTCCGCCATCGGTTGGGGTGTTACAGATTGGTATCAGAGCCATAACTATAGGGAATTAGGTAGATTGCTACGCTTTTGACCTAGTCTATAGTTAAGTACCATACTTGACCATACGTGATTCACATGCTAATTTCTTAAAACGTCTCCTATATGTTAAATTTATGAAATGCTTTACGTGTTCACACTCGTTACATTATTTCAATCATACGCCTTCCCTAATGCATTTTACTCGATTATACTAAACTCGAAAACACTCGTATTACACAAGTGAGACGACTTCACCGAAATAGGCGTGATATCCACAATTTGGTGAACGATTCTCATTACGCTTATTCTTTATATTTTTACGAGGTTACACCATCAAGTTAGGAGTGACATCCACACCTTGATGGAAAACTTCCCATTCAAACTCTAGTGGACTCTCGTCAGGGTCTCGAAATTAATTTTGACCCGAAGAGTGCCAACCACACTTAGGGTACGAAATCGGCAAGTTAGGGGTGAAACCCGCACCTTGTCGATTAAGTCTCATTCCTCGATTTTCAATCTCGCCAAAGTTTCGATTTTCCAATCGATTAGAGACGTGTAATAACTGGAAGGGTAAAATGCCGTTAATCGCTTCTCGACGAGAGCGTTTTACCTATAGGCCAAAGCACGTTTCTCTAATTCGAAAGGATCTTCGATTCACTTTGGAATAGTCGGCGTTTCTCTACCCGAAACAGTCTAATGTTTTCTGAGACTCTCTTTTATACCATTTCGATTTATGCATGACTTTTTATATACTTGTTACCCTTTCTTTCAAGTTTCTAATTTATTTTAAGGTTTTTACGCAATTCATATTAAACCTTTCCATCCACTTATACGTTATTTGCATATATGATTTCAAAACGTCATCAACTAGACTTATATTTCTTGAGAAGTCCGAAATGGAGACCGTCGTCGAGATAGGAGTGAATTCCTTACCTAGACGATCAAACTTCGTTTCCTTCCTTCCTTAAAACGACCTCACCAACGGATTAGGGGTGATTCCCATATCTCGGTGATCGTTACCAACCCTCCTTCTTGGAGACTTTATTACACCAACCACATGTTTAAATTGTATACCCAAACCTTTTACCATGTTGTCAAATTCTTACTTAGACGAATTTCAAAACGTACTATTTTATCAAACGTATTTCCCATCCGGTAATCTATTTCATATAAATCCCACACGCATATACTTGGTCACCACATGAAACGTTTTGTTTTACGGTTTTCAAAACTCGACAGAATGCTACCTACCAACTTAATCGGCCTAACGAATACCTTGCCCACAAGTCTTATGTTTAACTTAATTACTAAAACACGCTCACGCAATAACTTTATGTTAAAAAAAAAAAAAAAAAAAAAAAAAAAACCAATATCTTATAGGCATTATGGGATCGTTGTACTAAAGGTGTGTTTGGGATTGTTTTGCAACCTAATATTTTGTTTTGTGTTTGGAAGCACAAATATTAAATAAATAAATAAATAAAAAAATCTATTTTTTTTAGTGTTTGGAAAAAAAATATATATATATATATAATAATAATAATAATATATAAAAAAAAAAAACAAAAAAAACTGATTTGTTTTACGTATTTTAGAGATCAAAGCTCGTCTATTTATAACTTTATATGTACATGTATATATATTTTTCAAACACTCAAATAGTTGATTACCTGATTATTGTGATATCAAATAACATAATCAAATCCAAACACTATCTTCCTACAGTATGTTTTGTTACAACTAATTATCTGACTTTGATTATTCAGAACGCATAATCTATTTTCAAAACTCAACCCCAAACACCCTCTAAATCTCTCATCGCGATTAAGAAAACATTTTGCTAAACGTTTTTCAACGGTCATTAAATCAATTAACACGGATTTCCTCTCAAGGGTCAACGTTTCACAAGCACCACTAAAATTTCAAATCTCTTATATCCTTTGAAAACAATGCGAACTTACTATTTTAATACCTTATCATACACCTCCCGAAATGTCACATGAGTTTCAAAACACGTGGACAAGAAAATTTTATGAAGACCAACCATTTTCGACCTACTTAAATCCTTTTAAAACAAATGGTAGCACTCCCGTCCTTTACAAAATACGTAACGCATAATCAATAAGTACCTTATATTCCTTTATATTCACACACTAGATCCTATATTCTAAGTTAAGCTTAAGCCTATTTTAGACGCGATAACCTCAAAGTTTTGCTCAAACAACAATACACGCGTATCCTCGTACATGGTTTAGACAACTGTTGCATAACATTTTAAACGTATCATTCGTTTTTACATACCCTGATTTCTCGACTATTTTATGTAAATAAATTCGTAGCATTCAATTCATAGCATACGCACCATTATCGTCTGTTACACTTGTTAACTTTTATAATCATACACATATTCATGTTCATGAAAATAACGTGTCATTTTTTTTTTCATGCTTATTATAACACCTAATGGCATACCTCCCAACATCGCCCGTGGACAGGAGAGATTCCTGGCTCGTAAGTAATGCCCTACCTCTAAAATCACCAACGCGTTTTGGGCTTAATGCTAGTGGATGAGAGGAGAACTCCACAGTTAAGCGTGCTCAAGTGGAAGTAGTACTAGGATGGGTGACCTCCTGGGAAGTCTCCACCAGGGCAACAAAAAACAAAGTCGTGAGTTCCTGGATGGGCCACCCATCAAGGGCAAAGCGGACAATATTGGTGATAACGAGGGGCAGGGGTGTTACAGGGGTATTACACTTATACTTATCATCACATTCATGCATATACGTCTTATATCCATGCTTACACTTATTTCCATACTTATGCTTATACTCATACACATACCTATACTCGTACTCGTATTCATATTCGTGCCTATGCGCGAGCGAAACCCGAGGGATTCGCTTACGTGGGCCACAAGCTATTTGCACGTAAACATGCCTACGCACTACATTCTTACACGCACGCAAACTTATTTTCAGAATTTATGTACGCCTTTATTCATGCGCTGCTAGTACAAGCTATGCGGATCATGTGATGATCGGTATAATCGCGGGTGCACACGGGATTATAGCGATAAACGCATGAGAACCATAGAGCGTACTACCGCGTATGGTAACACACGGAACGTAACATTGCATCGAGTAACGAAACGGTCGCAACGTGGTCAAAACATGGTGGATACGCCACTGGTAATCCCTATACATAAGTGTTTTCACCATGCTGCTAAACTTTCGTAATACGTGCCATGAGAAATTCGGTGATTTACAGACCATAATATGACCTAACACGCCAGCTTTAAACAACTCACAACTGCATTGCTAAGTGCGCGCTACCCGAATATCCACGACGAGTCTTAATCCCTAACGTAACATTTTCGTTTGTTCGTATACATATGCCATCCTTACACGAGTAATCGTTGATCGAATCAATCGTCCGCTCTTATGCCTCCGTTACTCTCGTTAACCTTGTCTTTTTATGCAACCTTGTTTACAAACAACCGTGTGAACATTCAAACCCTAAATGCCTTCTTACTCTAAAGTTATCTCCCATTCTCGTAGATGGCAACACGCTTGATTGACCGCTACCTCGATAACTAGCTTATTTTAAAATACCTAACCTTCTCGTTTTCCATCATTAAGCAACTCTCTACAAAATCGAGATTTATTAATGCTCTTCAAAGTCGAGTGAACTTTCTAACAACCTACGGTTCGACTACACTCACCATTAAACTGCACACCACTTCTCACGAGAGCTTTTCTGCTCAGATGGCATATCATTTGAGTTATTCAAAGCTCGTTTAAACCACACTCCTATACGCATACTTATACGTTTTACTTAAGCTTGATGCCTCAAATCTTTCTAGTCAAACAACTTCTTGTTGCAAACCTAACTCTTCGTTGCTCTAAACTCCATGCTTACCCTCACGTATCCAGAGCTTCAAGTCTTGACCGTTAACCCTCAATTCCTTAACCAATTCCTTTCAAGTCTTCCTTTTGAATAAATTTCGGGACGAAATTTCCTAAAGGAGGGGAGACTGTAACGCCTCGTATTTTTTTTATTTTTCTAGTAATAATAATAATAATAATAAACAAAATAAATTCGACGTTTTATGAAACTTGTACTTGAAATCGGATCTCGTCGGTACGTTCGGGCCACTCAAAAACGTTAGATCGGGTTAACAGGCCTTGGCCCAACACACCACCTAAACCTAACTAAACCCTAAACCTAAATTCAAATAAATAAAACCCCCCACCCTTACACCTTACGCACACTCATCTCCCTGCCCTTCTCCTTTACCCGCCTGCACACAACCCTTCAACCCCCTCAACACCAGCCGCCGCCACCCCTTTCTCGGCGTCTTTCGGCGACCGGCGTCGTCTCTGGCGGCGCCCTTCTTCTCCGGTAACACCTCTTACACCCATCTAGATAGTATAGAGAGAGAGAGACAGCGTAGAGAGAGAGAGAAATACGAAACAGATCGATGGCGGCAGTGGCTGTCTCGACCACCCTCGCTGGCGACAGTTCACGGTGGGGGCCGGCTCGGTTAAGGCAGATTCGGGTTTGGGTTCGTCGGGTTGGGTTGGTTTTGATCGATGGCGATGGTGGGTGATTCAAGTGGAAGATAGAACGACGGCGTGGCGGCGGAGCAGCGTCGCGGCTGCGACGGCGCATCGGACTAGCGGCGGCGACAGTCGCTGCGTCTCAGCGGCGGCTGCGGTATCTTGAGTTCCCGGTCAGGTCAGTCGTTCGGCTCAGCCTCGGTTCGGTTCTCCCAGTTTCGGTTCAGGTTTCGGTTTCTTGGTTCAAGTTTTGTTTGTGTATTTTTCGATTCAAGTTCAGTGGTTATTGTTTCAGATTCGGTTCGGTCTCGGCTCGGATTTTAGTTCCTGTTTGGCTCGGGTTTCGGTCAAGAACAGTCAAACCTGGTCAACTCAGTCAACTGCCGGTCAACTCGGGTCAGCTCCGGGTCGAATCTCGGTTCAGTCAAGATCACGGCTCATGTTCAGCGGGTTCGGGTCTCGGTGCAGAGGTTCGGGTCAGCAGTGAGTCAGTGAAAGTCTTAGTTTGATTTCGGGTCTCGTTTTGTGTTCGGTCAAACCTGGTCAACTTGGTCAACGAAAGTCAAACCTGGTCAAACAGTCAACGCCAGTCAAACCAGTCAGATTCGATGTTCGGTTCGGTGTTCGGGGCCAAGTTCAGTCAATGCTTTAGTCCACTCAATCAAAACGCGTCACGGTATACTTTTAACGCCGCAAATTTTTATGTTATATTTATATTGTTTGTATTTAATTAGTGTTATAATCACGTAACCGAACCTTATAAAATTTGTAGACATAAATATATATATTGTTTCGTAATTATTGCGTTTTGACAAATAATATCGACACTTGTGTGTCGGGATCGTCCAAAAACAAGAGGAAACTCTGCCCGATTTTCGACTAATATATATATTTATTTATTATATCTATCGACGAAATATACTTATTCGTTACATCTTTCGACAAAATATATATTGATTTATGATGCTTCCGGCAATATATATATTTACACATTTATGCTTTTCGACAAAATCTATTTATTTATTATATCTATTCGACGGAATATATTTATCGATATTAGTTTTTTTGTCGACAAAAATATACTTACTTTCTTTATTATGCTTTTCGACAAGAGCATAAATCTATTTATTACAATTCTCGACTAATATACTTATTTACTATACTATTGACAAAACATATTTACTTATTATATTCATCGACAAAATATAAATTTAGTTATCACAATACTCGACAAACATACTTATATACTATACTTTTGACACAACATGTTTACTTATTATATTCATCGACAAGATATAGATATATTTATCATGTCTCTCGACAAATATACTTATTTATTTTACTCTCGACAAAACATATTTATTTTACTTTCGACAAATATATTTGTACACCATTCGACAATATACATATATATCTCATACAATTCGTTGGAATATAAATATATATATACCCAATATGCTTTTCGTCAAATATATATATTAATTATTCGACAACACTCCTACAACCCTTCTGATGAATTTAATTTAAGAAATTCCTTTCTTAAACGATATTAACTATATACGTACTTTCGACTCCAATTCGAATCCTTCGTCGTAACTTCTATTATTCATGTACATTCGTTTGCCATGTTTAAGGTGACCTAGATGTCCCCTTTCTCCCACTCATCAACTCGTCGTGGAATTTCAAAAGAAGACTTAGCAATTTTGTGAGTACACTCGACCCACATTTGTTTTATATCACTTTTTGGGTGTAACATGTTTCCATATACAAAAATCACAAACACTTAAACTTTATGAAACGCACAAACAATCCTATACACATGACTACTTGAATCGTATACTTGTTGCTTGTCTGGGGATAAACGTTGTGCTGTGCTTTAGTCATTAACTATTTTTAGCCTTGTTTGACATGCTTAGCGCTATAGGAATTCACGCATCCACCTCCATCGATTTACACGTGAGGTCATGTTAAAACAACGTGATTGCGTTACGGTTTGATTATTAGCATTGCATGCCTTGATATTGCTCTTGTATAGATTTAGTTGCCATGAGGATTGTTCAAACTTTATTCGTATACGTATGCTATGCCTAAACTTGTGTACTCGCCTTTGCTTTTGCATTGACTTTATTTTAAAACATGTTACAGGTTGAAGGAGACGACGCTATGAAAACAATATAGCAAGGACTAGATACACACAAATTAGACGTTAGGTTTAATGTCGACGTATCAATTTTGTTACAACTTTGCAAATGTTAGATTGTTCTTTGTTTTGTTACATTGATGTATTTGACAATTTTTATGAAATGAAATATGGTTTAATTAATTATTGTCACTTAATAATGTTGTGAGCAATGAGCAATCTCGTTTTCGTCTCATCCCGATGTTTCCGCCATCGGTTGGGGTGTTACACGAACAATCAGTTAAAAATTTCGTTGCGTATTTAATGCCCAAATTAATTTTAAACGATACATAATTAATAAGTATATTAGAATATAAATGTTACATTTGAAAAAGTATTAAAAATAATGAAATAAAAATAAAAGGCTGAAGCCGGGTTTCGAACCCGGGTCAACCAGATACAGCAACAACTTAACTCTCATCCATCAAACCACTCCGCCACTTGTGTTTCTTGTTTATTATTAGAAACAATTAATTCAAATACAAACTCGAATTCAAAACTGACGCGCCCAAATCGCAGTCGTCGGAAATCCCGACGATTTCGCCGAGATTGGACGGTTTCTTCTGATTTAACCGAAGCATTAACCTTAACATCGGTTATAACCGATGTCCAGTCCGCGACATCAGTCATAACCGCCGGAAAATATTTGACCGACGAATCCAGACGGTAATCGGACTAAATTCATCGATGTCCTTCCATATAAATACACCCTCTAACCTCTATTAGCCTTTTTGCCCACAATCACACCCATTCCCGACGAAATTTCACTCGCCGGAAACTTTTTGCAACTCGCCGGAAAACCGAACCCCTTCACCTTTGTGCCATATTCTAAAAACAGAACACCTAGAGCTCATACCGAAGCCACCCACACTCACCTCAAGCTTCCTGAAGACCCTCTGCCGCGAGATACACATCGCCGGAATAACCTGCTGTCATCGGAATTTCGCCGGCGAAACAGATATATCTTACACCTAATCTTTCCCGTTTTTATTAATCTCACATGTAGCTAATCACAACCCACTAAAGAACTTGATTAAATCGTCGAACCAGTCGGACATTGGTTCTCGGTTAAGCTTAACGAAGAAGATGAAGTTTCGGTATTATATATGTTTAATTTAAATCAAGTTATATCTCGGGTTAGACACACAGTCCAGCGGTGGACTGTGTGCAAAATAAACACGCATACGTTCCGAGTTCGATTCTTGTCACACGCACACTCGTCTTAATAAAAATGTTCCTTTTTAAAACTGAACCGGATTCACTCGCAAATAGATTTTAAGTTTAATGAAAACCGGAATAATAACCAAGATAGACACACAGTCCAGTGGTGGACTGTGTGCGCGTGTAAATCATACGTCGCGGGTTCGAGTCGAGGCTACCGCACCGATTCTGGCAATTATCAAACTTTTTATATAAGGACAGAAATAAATTTAGCTAGTTTGTATATAAGTATAATAAAAACCAGATTATTTACCAAGTTAGACACACAGTCCAGCGGTGGACTGTGTGCCAAACTAAACCACAGGTCCCGGGTTCGAGACCTGTGGCGAACACCGAGCCGATGCATTAAAATCGTTTTTAAAATAAATGATTTTCGGATTAATTCAATTAGTATATAAATATAATTAAAAACAGAAATATTTCGGGTTAGACACGTAGCTAAGTTGGTAGAGCTGCTTGCACACGAACGGGAGGTCTCGGGTTCGAGTCCTGCCCGGCGCATACAATTACATAATAAAACCGGTCAACAAGTCAACGGTCAACAAGTCAACGGTCAAAAAGTCAACATTTTTTTGTTATTTTTATTATTTTATTTTATTTAAAAATCAATTAAAAATACTTAAAAATAACATTTTTAAAGTTAGAAAATAGCCTAAAACTCACAAAAATATATCCAAAAATCCTATTAAAGTTGTTAATAAAATCCATTTATTTACCTTACTTTTCTTTATTAATTAGGCTAGTTATTCCTCGACGATCAATCCTCTAAACTCGTGCGCATTCATCATCATTCACCGAACGCACCCACTGTGAGTGAATCTTACAACTCCCCTTTTTAATTACACGTTTTGGGGTGTGTCATGTGTCACTAAAATTAACTCGTTTATTTAAACTCGTGCCATACCATATTATGATCTGAACTTAGAATGTAATATTGTTTGTAGTTTATGTTTTACATATTGTCGAGTTGTATGCAAATCATTCATTAGGCCCATCAGTTCCTCGTGGGAGACGAGTTGAGCAACGCGTGCCTCAAAAAATCTATTATTGTATGTGTGTGCATTATTTAATGATTAAGTGTTTTGTGAATAAGTTTACATCTATATTTATTCATATGTGGTTGTGCACTTTATTTTATAATCAATTAAATAAACTTGTTCAAATGTTTTTCATAGGATTCACTCGCCAACTTTTTGTTGATCCAAAAACCATTTTTACACATGATACAGGTGAACAGGATTAAGCAAGGAAAACATAGGAAATGCCTTAGAAGAAAATAATGAAGTCTAGAATGATGTGTAGAACATGATGTAATTATGATTGTATCTTTCCCTTTAAATTGTAATAATAAATATGAAACGTTATAATAAATGTCATGAGCTTTGATGATAACCCAATCATGCCCCGATCACCTTTTCCGCTGCGGGTCGGGGTGTGACATTTCCGAGCATTCACTAACACAACTGAACGAACGAGACCTTTGTTCATGTTCGTTCATTTATTTATTGAACAAAATTTATTGTTAATGTTCTTTCATTTATTAAACGAAAGAATGTAAACGTCCACCGAAAGATTCGCTAAACGTTCGGTTTTTCGGTAAATGTTCGGTTTGTTTATAGCCTTATATAAGTGGCATCACATGTAAATGTTTATATTTAATCAAAGATTCACATTCAAATCAATAAAAATGAATGTGTGTTTGAGTGTGTGAGAGAGAGAAAGAGAGAGTCTTGTTAGAAGGACACAATTGTTTTTTAGAACATCAAGACTCTCTAAATCCATACCTACTAATCTATATTGCGTCCCTGAGATTCAGGGTGGTGTCAGATAATAGGGACTCAAGTTTTCAAAATTTCTTTACGGAGGCTCAAGGTGTAGCGCTTTTCAAATCACATGGACTCAAGTTTTCAAGAATTCTCTGTGAGAACTCAAGTTGACACTCCCCTTAAACCTCAGGGATACGAATTGCCCTTTACTCTTTTATTCCACCAAAGAGATTAAACTATCACACTTCGAAAGATAAAACCTTATCCAACACCTAATCTTGCATAGATTAACTCTTGATAATTGCCATATTCTTATTGAAGTCGGGAATCTTTTTCATTTTAATATTATTTTATTAAAAAAACTGATTGAGTAAAGAAAAGTCGTATTTATCAAGCCTAGATAATTGCCTAACTCATAAAGATTCATCCTTTTTTATAAAATAAATTCAATGTATATTTCTAAATGTCATACGGTATTGACTCAATTATTCCTGTAATATTAATGTATGCATGAATAAAACGGGTATGAGTTGAATTGTAGTCTCATGATATCAACAATCACATTTTAGAATAATTGTATGTTTATCTTAACATTACCCAGCTAAGTCATCTAATAGTAGCCTAATGGGCCAAACGCAAATCAGTTTGTCGGCTTTTCAGTGTAGTAGAAACTTCAATTAAAGTTAAAACAAACTTGTTGAAAACCGTCAATATTGTATGACGTTGTGATTTTCGTCGCAACACGTGTTGCGAAAGTGGTGGTTAATGCTAGTGATAGAAATGGTGTTTATCATTTTGATTGTGACAATGTTGTTTGATGTGCACTTGCGTCCTAACAGTTGCGTAATATAATACAAAATAATAAATTAATATAAATATCATCCTAAATGAAATATGTCTTGGACAACGTGTTATTTTTGGCCAATCGGAGAGTGGAGGCTTTCTTGTAGAAGTGTATGATATGGGCTGCCAGGGATATCCGAACAAGTTTCCACTAAAATAAAATAAACCAATGATTGGTGTTATTTTATATTCATACCTCGCTTAAAACGATATAATTATATAATATATAATTTATAAAAATATTATACAACGCATTTTCTTAACATATTATTTAGATAACTAACTTATAGTATATTGAAATACCAAAAAAGCTTGTGCTACATGAGTAGACTAATAAAAGTATGTAACATACAAATTTATATTTTTCGTAGACTGGAATTACGTATTATATTATATATAATAATGTATATAGATAAAGTTAATCTTCAATAAGAATTGATTACTATACTATCCATGGTAAGCGAGATAAGTAGCAACTTAGTCCATGAGTGGTAGTCTATTATTAGCATCAATTTATAGGACAGGCAACAAGAGAGTTACCGTCAAGTTTTTTATCCTGTTGGCAAAGTTGTTGCTGCTAGTTTAACTGATTACTCTTATAACAACCAATTGACATACTTTTTACAAGACGAGTTGTGTCATTTCAACTTAAACGTTGTGATGGTTCCTCAACTATAAAAAGAATTTTTTACTCCATTTCTTGTATGCTTTTTTTACAATTGAGCATAACACGTTCGTTTTTGTATATCCTTAGAATTATCCGATTAAATTTTCAAAAGTGCCATCAAAATATTTCAAGTTGAAAGTAATATTTTTCAGCTCAAAATACATCCAGAACCTCTACAATCACAATACTTCCATAGTATTTGTCGTTATAATTGTAATAAATGTTCCATTTGTCATGTTCTAGTATTAGATCAATCCGCTTATTCTTTACATTGTTAATATCCACTTTACACTAAATATAATTTATCTTCACGTTTCATCTCTATCTAATTTAATATTATCCAAGACTATGGGGTGTGGACAGATTTGGATTGGAAGTATTGCTTGACACGTGATGAGAGTGGGATCCACAAGATAATGCTATAAAATTAGGAGTGTTGTGTGGCGTGGCCAGCCATGTGGATTTTTTTGGGTGGCGTAGATCGAGCCAGCCACTTCACCCTAGCCCTCCGCTCTACGCCAGACACAATCCTCACGCTAAAGAGGCAACGCTATACCCAACGCCAATCCGAAGTGAAGCAGCCAGCCTTGAACCCAAACTGCTGCACACACCCACACCCCACGGTCTAAGAGTATAACTTTGGTACGCAACCATTGTTACCCCACAAGGTCCAAATAGACCTGCCTCTCATGGCACAAGTTTAAAGAATGTAAAGATATATTATTGTGTTTGTGTGTGTGAGAGAGAGAGAGAGTTGAATATGAAGTATATGGGGTTGATATATTTCTCACCTAATACACCTCCTAATTATCTCCTATGCCTTTGTTAATTAAGTATTTTATTCTTAGTTGGCTTCAACTTGTTTATTTAATTTTGTTTTGTTTTTATGTTTTATAAAAGTACCTTCCCCTTCCTGTCTCTCTCTATACATACACATACACATACACACTACCCTCTCTCTCTCTCTCTCACTAGGCATACACCCTCTCTCTCTCTCAATATATATATATACACACACAACCCTCTCTTTCTCTCCCGGAGATATATCAATCAAGTATAGATTTTTGAAGGTGGGAGAAATCTATGGCTCAAATATTGCTACACGGAACACTTCATGCCACCATCTTTGAAGTAGACAAACTCAAGTCCAATTTCCTCCACAAGGTTGGTTTCTCTCTCTCTCTGTCTCTCTCTCTCTCTCTCTCTATATATATATATATATATATATATATATATATATATATATATATTATCGTCAATATATCGTTTTCATCATTTCTGTCCATCTAGAATGAGTTTATACCCAATTTTTACTTGTTTCTGATCACTCAGAATTAGTGATTGTGTGCTCAAATCTTGTTAATGCTTTTATTACACACACAAAGGATAAAAGGTGAAAATATTATAATCTTTAGATGGTCAAGGAAAAAATAGATAAATCAAAAATAAATTTACGAATCAGCTCAATTCAGCTCGGTTTGGCTTAGCTCGAAATCATTTATCTCTTTTACTCATGCTTGCTTTTATATTAGGTTTTAACATGGTATATCAACAAGCTTAGGCTTTAGAAAATAACTTGGTTAATCCATCAGAATAAAGCAAGACAGACCTATTTAGCTAAACATATTTATAGGTTTTACGTGACACTAACCCGATCTTGTTTAGACTTTGAATACAATCCACAAATCACATGTTAGATTAATATGGGAACGAAATTTAAATTCCCAATTGTACATATGATTTTCAAAGAATATTATACCCGAAACTTAAAAGCAGGGGCGGATGTACCTTTATATAAGGGGTAGCCTCCGCTACCCCTTGGCGCTCCGGCAGTAATGTAAATTTTGAAAAAGTTTGACGTTTTTTCTATTTCGTTACCCCTTTCTTTTAAAACGTTACCCTTATGAAAGTTTTCTACGTCTGCCTCTCTGATTGAAAAGTTAATTTTATCACCGTTAAGTCCACATGGGCCGCCTCTACACTAACTTTTCTTCAAACCCACCAACCCCCATTAAACAAACACTTAAAGAGTTTGGTATAATGTGTACTATTCCTTATTTAATAAACACTTGGTTTGGTTTTATTTTACTTTGTGTAGATCGTAGATGGGCTAGAACATGTTGTGGGATTAAAGAAAAATGCGGCAAGCCTTTATGCAACCATAGACTTGGAAAAGGCCCGAGTGGGTCGAACCCGAATGCTAGAACATGACTCGAACCCACGATGGTACGAGTCTTTCCACATCTATTGTGCCCATATGGCCTCCAAACTCATCTTTACTGTCAAAGAAGATGACCCGATAGGCGCGACTGTACTTGGTCGTGCCAACATCCCCGTTACCAAACTACTGACACAAGAAGTGATTGACGAATGGCTAGAAGTAGCGGATGACCGTGGCAAACCAGTACATGGACATCCCAAGATCCACGTCAGGGTACAATTTCTCGAAGTCACACGAGAATGCCAATGGTCTAAAGGTATACAAAGCGTAAAGTTCCCGGGAGTGCCCTTTACATTTTTTCCTCAAAGAAACGGGTGTAAGGTTACTCTTTATCAAGATGCGCATTTACCTGACAATTTTACGCCGAAAATACCCTTATCTGGTGGGAAGTATTATGAACCACATAGATGTTGGGAAGACATATTTGATGCCATTTCGAACGCGGAACATTTAATTTACATAACGGGGTGGTCGGTTTATACCGAAATCACTTTGATTCGGGATTTGAGAAGGCAGAAGCCCGGTGGGGATATGACTCTCGGCGAATTGCTCAAGAAAAAGGCGAGTGAAGGTGTTCGAGTGTTAATGCTTGTTTGGGACGACCGGACTTCGGGTGATTTATTTAAAAACGGGTTCATGGCAACCCATGACGAGGACACGGGAAGCTACTTCCGTGGCTCAGAAGTAAACTGCGTCCTGTGTCCTCGTAATCCCGATGACGGACGCAGTTTAGTCCAAAACATCGAAATTTCCATTATGCTGACCCACCACCAAAAGATAGTGGTGGTGGATAGCGCGTTGCCCAATGGCAACCACGAAAAACGACGAATCGTCAGTTTCATTGGGGGTATCGATATTTGCAACGGACGATACGACACCCCATTCCATCCGATTTTCCGAACCCTCGACTCCGTCCATCACGACGACTTCCACCAACCAAACTTCCCAAACGCCTCGATCCACAAAGGCGGACCCCGCGAACCATGGCACGATATCCATTGCAAACTCGAAGGCCCAATCGCATGGGACGTGCTCTTCAATTTCGAGCAACGATGGTTAAAACAAGGCGGGAAAGACTTACTCAACGACGTTCGCGACCTCGACCGGATCATCATCCCACCATCTCCGGTCATGCTTCCACACGACCACGAAACATGGAATGTACAACTATTCCGCTCCATCGACGGTGGCGCTGCCTTCGGGTTTCCAGACAAACCCGAAGATGCAGCACGCGCCGGATTAATAAGCGGAAAAGACAACATTATCGACCGGAGCATTCAAGACGGTTACATCAACGCAATCCGGCGAGCAAAAAAGTTTATTTACATTGAAAATCAATACTTCTTAGGAAGCTCATTTGGGTGGAACTCAAATGACATTAAAGATGAAGACATAAACGCATTGCATCTAATACCTAAAGAATTATCACTAAAAATTGTGAGCAAAATCGAAGCCGGAGAAGATTTTCGGGTTTATGTCGTGATACCAATGTGGCCGGAGGGTGAGCCGGAGAGTGCATCGGTGCAGGCTATTCTGGATTGGCAACGGAGGACAATGCAAATGATGTATACAGATATTGTTCATGCTTTGAAAGCGAAGCATATTGTGGCGAACCCGAAAGATTATTTGACGTTTTTTTGTTTGGGAAATAGGGAGGTTGAGAAGTCCGGCGAGTATATACCGTCGGAGAAGCCGGACGACGGGAGTAATTACAGCCGGGCTCAAGAATCACGGCGGTTTATGATATATGTTCACTCCAAAATGATGATAGGTAAGTTAGTATTCAATAATAACCGGAAAGAAAACCTAAAAATAAAGTCTGATGACACGAGTTTTACATTGACTGAAAATAATAAGATGAATGCTGGTATCAGTACCGATTTTGTTCAGTTGGTATCGGTTCAGTTTGTTACGGGTACAACCCAGAAGGCTATTGACACGTGTTTTACATCGAACTAAAACTATAAAAATCAATAGTAATACCGGTTCTGAAAATACCGATAACGATACCCTTCTTCCTCGGTCGGTATCGTTTCAGCTTGTCATGGCACCGATACGGTATAGGTTCTCGGTATAATTATGACAGCAAAGAAAAGTTAGAAAACACATTTAAATACTCTGTTTTCAATAAAATTTATATTGGAATGTTGAGAGTTATGAAAAACAAGTTAAATTAAATATAAAACAAAAGAGTTAAGTGTGTATATTATGTATATTATAAGGCGTGATATTGAATTCTTTATCAAATATAACGTTAAATGAAATAGTAGCCTAACTAATGTGAATATTTTTGTAGTCGATGATGAATATATGATCATTGGATCCGCAAACATCAACCAAAGATCGATGGACGGAGCGCGAGACTCCGAGATAGCGATGGGGGCTTTCCAGCCGTGTCATTTATCTAAAAGACAACCAGCGAGAGGTCAGATACATGGTTTCAGAATGTCATTGTGGTATGAACATTTGGGTCTTCTTGACGATTGTTTGACGAGTCCGGAGAAATTGAGTTGCATTAGAAAGGTGAATGAGATATCGATGAAATATTGGGATCTTTTTTGTTCTGAGAGGTTGGACCATGATATGCCGGGACACCTGCTTAGCTACCCTATTGGAGTAACGGAAGAGGGAGAAGTTACAGGGCTGCCAGGGTGCGAGTACTTCCCGGACACAAAGGCTCGGTTCTTGGTGCCTTAGCGGGTTACTTGCCTCCTATTCTAACTACTTAAAAAACCACGGTACAAAGTTTAGATCATGTTAAAAATCAAGTAAAATGCCCTTTTCTAAAACATGACATACATACAAGTATTCTGATGTGATGATGATTGTAGAGTTCTTTTTAAAGTGTGTTGTAATAATGAAAAATAGGTATCAATAGTTTGGAATTTTTTTTATTTGTTTGAAAGTTTAAAAAATGATTTTTAGAATTTATGCCACTCATTTGTTTCATTTTTCTTTGCTACTTCACAGCTTCTGTTAAAAGACAATCAACAATAAGACCATCAACAATAACAATGGATAAAAACATTTACAAACTTGTCTATTCAACTCACACATTATAAAACATTATTCTTTAAGGCTATCTCTTATAGGCTTACTTTTATTCACTTTACATCATTTTTTTCAAATTAAAAAGTAACTCCTATCTTATTTCATTCACTTTGTTTCACAAATACCTACTATGGTTTTACCCCTTCATTAAGCGATATCCATTAAAATAATATTTATATTAAATAAATTTAAAAAATAAAAAAATTTGATTAGCTGAGAAAGATAAGACCGACCACAACACAACCCTCCACTCCAATCCCCTTCCCCACCCCTACCGGCAGTGTGCCCCGCCTTCCATGCCAAGCCCCTTGCTACATGGCAGGAGGCATTAGACCAAATGAGACGGCTTAAAAACATCAAAACTCACTCAATAAAAAAACCTCTAAGCACTAAAAAACATTGTCACATCAACGCCACCTTTTACATTCATTTATAGAGAAAATGTCCGGATAGTCCATGTTGTTTGCTTCATTTTCACCTATAGCCCCTACACTTCTAAAATTACAGCTATAGTCCCCAACTTTTGCACATTCGTTTTCGGATAGTCCCTAGCCTGGATGAGGGTTAGTTTTCTCAGTTAAGTGGGTATGAAATGACTAAAATGCCCTTAATATAAAACAAAATAAATCAATGTAGCGCCAAGGCATTAATGGGCATGAGCGTATAGAGTGAAAACATTTTCTTTTTTTTTCTAGCTAATCTCAATGTACCACATCACTCACTTTTTAGTTAAACCACTACACACTTGTGAATGTGTACTTTAGTTAAAGGATCAATGCCTACGTGACATGAACTTTTATACATTTTAGTTAACTCACTACACATAGTCTAATGCTGCTAATTCTATGAAAACAGTAGTATGTAGAGTATATGGGCTAGTAAAATTGATGTGCAAGTATAAGAAGGAAAGTGCAGATGGCTAGTTAAGTGGAAATTAAAAAAAAACTATATAAAAAATAGTAATTTTTGGAGTCAAGGATAGAAAAACCACAAATCACTATTTTGTTTCTTTTCTTTGATCCTTAGGTCAAATATGCTTTCAAGATGGGGAGTATAAATGCAAATGCAATATACATAGACCAATGGATATGAGAAATGTTGTTACTAGCGGTTATATAGTTAGTTAAGTAGTTGATGGCACCTCTATATTGAATTGTGTATTTTAGCAAACCTCAAGTCCGAAATACCTTTTGATATTATTAGGTTTAAACCCGTTTGTATCAACGGATCATAACGACACATATGTGTTTGTGTCAGAATTCGTTTTCCTGCAAAATGTATAAGGAAACCGATACAAATTCATATTTGCAAAACGACGAGCGTTTGGTTTCAGATTAAACATGACCAAATCCATAATCGGTTTTTGAAAAGATGTTAAAGAGAACCTAATCAACAGATGAATTTAGGTAGTATAAAATTGAAACCAATCCCAAAACAAGATGTTTGAATCTAGAATGAAATCTTAATTTGGTTCTTTTGTGCATTTGTTTTAGATTAAGTTTTCAACAACGCGTTAGTAAATATACATATCGATATTCCTACAAATATCATCAATTTTAATCTGTCTTAAACAAAACTTCAGATACGAATGTGAAAAAGACGTAAATGAACAATAATAATAACATGTTACCATCGGGTGAGATTATCATGATTTCTAAACCAAGTGTCAGATAAGATACTAATAAAATAATGTACTCAAAAGTAATAAATATATATTACAATTAACGATAAGTATAGGTGAAAATGACATATAATAAAAAAATAAATTGAGGATATAAAGTAAACATAATTTAATAGTTAATATATAAATAATATTATATATATATATATATATATATATATATATATATATAACCTTCACTAATGCTCTAGTGGTGGTCACGGTTATTTAAGTTTCACTTATAATAGGTTTGGGTGAGTTTTTCTCTTCAGGTTTCAAGTTCGAGTCTGAGTGATAAAGGTTTCTTATTAAGGGGTTTAAATTAGGGATCTATTGTGCAAGGAGGTTTTTTAGTACGGAACCGGTTAAGATAACGTATGTTAAAACTCTCGACATTCGCGAATAATTCACATTTAAAAAAAAAGATATACCCATATTCCACTTTAATATATAAAGATTAAAGAAGAAAGGAGAGATGAACAAGTGGGTGGGGGTGGGGCAGGACAAAAGAACCAAACCTTAGAATATACCCATATTTAGGGCTGTAAACGAATCGAACGAACACGAACAAGGCCTTGCTGCAAAGCTTGTTGGGGTCATGTAAAGTTCATGGGAATATGGAAATGGGAAACGGGTTTCGGACGCTTTGTTGAAAATGGAGCCGAAAGAATCGGTTCGTATGTGTTGATGTCGAATTTGTATGCGGAACGAGCGGATTGGGATGAGGTTGCGAGAATACGAAAAGGGATGAGGGAGAATAAGGTAAAGAAAGTTGTCGGGTTTAGTTGGGTCGATGTGCATAACGTTGATGGGTCGACACATGCGTTTTTGTCGGATGACACGTCTCATCCACGGACGGATGAGATTTATCGAATGGTGCGGTTTTTTGGGGTCGGAAATGAAGTCTGTAAAGACGGACGATGTGACCGAGCAAGTTAAAGTTTTGTAGCGATGAATAGATTTGAAAACATGAGTTTTTTGTTACAGGAATTGTTGAAAAATATGAGTGTTTAAAGTGTTATGATGGGAATTTGATGTTTTGTTCTAAGGAGTTAATAAGTTATGACAATGATTAGCGGTGTAAACGAGGAGAAGGCTCGAGAACTACTTAGGATCGAATCGATAAAAAGCTTAAACGAGCTAAGTCTTAACAAGTATGAGTCCGAGCTCGAGGTTGTTAAATATTATTTTGATGACAATATATTTGCCAACTATTAAAAGAACATTTTAAAATATTTGATGACAATATATTTGCAAATGTAATAAGTAAAATATAATGTTCTTTTAATAGTTTGCAATTATTTAATGATTTATAATTAAAGTTGTATTATCGTTGTATTGTATTCTTTTCTTTTTAGTATATTTTGATTGTTCTTATTTCTACTTATACACACAAATTATTGTGTATTAAATTAAACGAGTTTACGGTAATTCGTACGTTCCATTAGAATGTTAATTCTAAATTTCATTTGCTAAAATATAATTTATTAAGATCCAAATTAAATTTTACATTCAAATACCCAATTCAATTTGGGCACTTTAGCACAATCCAAGATAACCAACATTAGTTTACATAATTGTCTAACGAATCGATACTCAAAGTTTCTTAATACTCAAAGTTTCTTAATAATACAAAGCGGAACAGGGATCACGGTTTCGCGCTAAGCCTACTGTTTAATGTGTGTTTTAATGGATGGTGTGAATGTTTATAGTATGATGCTGATAAAAATGATAATGAGTAATTATATAAAAGTAATAATAATTATAATAATATGTAAAAAAATAGAGTAAACTGTAATTTTGGTCCCTAAGGTTTGGTTACTTTTGACACTTTAGTCCAAAACTCAAAACTTTTGCATCTGGGTCCATATGGTTTTAATTTTGTTGTCATTTTGATCCAAAAGCAAAGTCAACTTATATTTCTAAAAAAAACCTAATCTTTTGTCCTTTTTCTTAGTTTAGTGAAAGAGCATTTTGGTCATTACAAGTTTTATTATAACAAATTTCTAATTAAAATAATAAAATAAAATTCATCTTTGTCCTTATAAAAGTCGAGAGATCATTTTTCCCCAAATTAAACCCTGATCCAGATCTCTCTCTACGGCAACCATTAGCCACCGCGCACAACCAACTTCCTCACCAACTACCACCCACTCCACCACCATAACCATCACCACCACCCGACCAGATCCACCACCACATAACACTTACTCGTCTCTCTATATATCTCTCTCTAACCATTAGTCACCGCGCACAACCACCTCCCTCACCAACTACCACCATCTCCACCACCACAACCATCACCACCACCCAACCACCACAACCCAACCAGACCCACCACCACATAACACTTACCCCTCTCTCTCTCTATATATATACATATAGTGGAGAGTTCAAATGAGAAGAAAAATTTTATAAGAATAAAAAGAATAACTTTTAAACCAAAAAAATTATTCATTTACTTAATTTAATGTGTGTATTTAATATTATGAAAAAATGGCATATAGGTAAATCTATAATTGTCATTAATTAGTTAATTAATTAAACTTGTAACTCATTTTTTTCATATACTCTTTCAAGATAAAATAATTTATTGTAGGACAATTTTCGATATGTGTAGGATAAATTTGAGTATGTGTAGGATCAATTTTGAAATGTGTATGGTAAATTTACATGTGTGTAGGGTAAATTCCGGTAAATGTAAGACATATGTAGGATAAATTTTGAAATGTGTAGGATAAAATGTTTTTGCTTTATTAATGAGAGATAACATAATTAATGAGAGGAGTTATAAACTATTTAATGTTTTACCATTATGCCTTTCTTCTTTTTCTTCTCACGTAAAATTTCTTCTCAAATGAAACTTCCCCTGCACACACACACACACACACACACACACACATATATATATATATCGTTCTCTCTGCCGCTTTAAAACCCTGAATTTCCCCCTTACTAAGTTGTGGGTATGGATCGATCTGGTAGTAGCATCAATGGGCTTTCATATCCCCTATCAAGTGAGCTAATTTATATGCCCTTAGATCAACAATCAACAATCATCTTGTTAGGGCATTATTCATCATAATTGTTGCTTGTTATTGATTGGTCAATTTGAATGCAGTTAGTGAATTGTATATTTGTATTTGACTTTTAATTTGAAGTGTAATGGCATAAGATCTTGAAGAACAAGAACAGTCATGTGGGGTTGCAGAGGTTGTGTTTGTGTTTGAATTTTGGGTATCATATGGGTTGGGTTTTAAGTTTAGTGTTAATTGATTTGGGTAGTTTGAATTATGTAAATTTTGAAGATCAGAAGCTTGATAGATGTGTTTCAGATGTAAATCTACAAATCTGATATGAGAATTATTTATGATAGTGAGGAGTGAGTGGTTTATAATCATCTGCAATTCGTATGTGCATAAGCTTGATCGAATTTTATTTTATTATTTTAATTAGAAATTTGTTATAATAAAACCTGTAATGATCAAAATGCCCTTCACTAAACTGAAGGGCAAGACGAGAATTGACCCGTTTAAGCTATCGAAGCGAATTTGAGCAGAGCCGAACCAAGCTCTTGGGTTTTACCTTCAAGCCGAGCTCAATTTCAAAATAGTAGGCTCGAACCGAACCTAAGCCCGGCTCATTTACACCCCTCTATGATTAATTCATTATAGAATACAAGTTGATTTAAAAAGGTTGGAAAAGGGTTAGGACATATTTTGCAACTGGGCCAATAGTTGAAGGACTAAAGAAGAAAATTTATATAAATAGTTTAAAATAAAAAATCGTATGGGTGTTTGCAGATTAAAATTATTGCCTTTTTTAGAAAAGAAAACTAAATTAACATGAATGTGATCTTTGTCTTGGATGAGTTGTTTGTGAAACTTAATGCAATACTAGTGTTGTTCAAACAGGCCTAGGCGCATGAATCGAGGGCTTTTAATAACTATGGTTCGTATTAATAAAACAAAATAAAAATGAGCATTTGTTCAAAGCTTTGCTGTGTTCTACTGTTGTGAACAAAAGTAATTTCGTTTGCTTTGATACCATTTCTTTCTGATTCAACGGGTCGCATCATGCGTGGATGCATTGTCGGTAAGGGTCTTAAACTGGTCGTGTTTGCGGATATGGATAGCGTATAGGCTCGTATAGGTATACATGACACATACAATCACTCACACTAAAAAACTTGTGATGGTCAAACCATTGACTCTATGCCACATTGTCATGTACACGACTCATATAGGCGCATACGAGTAGTATAAGTGCTTTTGTTTTTAATTTAACAAATTATATTACTTGATGTAAGATTCCTCGTTATGCGCGTCAATTATTTGACACGACGTAATATTCCTCATTAGACGCGCCAATTATTTGACATGACGTAAGATTCCTCGTTATGTATCCCAATTATTTGGCACAACATAAGATTCCATTATAACTTACTATATAAATTGATATATGCATCTTCACTTTTCATTCACCTTTTTTTTTTAATTCTCTTAATTCAACTTTCTTTTATTCAAACTCTTCTAGCTAGCTATGTCACATTGGGATAGCAACTATCTGTTTGGTGGTGAATCTTCTAATGAGTATGAGGCATACCAAATAGAGGTTCATGTAATCATCTCCAATGGTGAATATCATAGCAAGTATGCAGGGCCGGAGCTACCTTATTGGTAGGGGTAGCCTTCGCTACCCCTTGGCGCTCCGACGGTAGTGTAAATTTTTGAAAAAATTGACTTTTTTTTTTATTTCGTTACCCCTTTCTATAAAACGTTACCCCACAACTACAAGTATGCGTTGTATGAAACCAAACCCGCCTCATTAGCATCCCTACCTCTATCAGCCTCTCTCTATGCCCATTCACTCACCAATTTTTAATTAGTTTTATTCATTAATCATTATTTACAACCCTCTTTAGCAAAGTTTTTATGACATCTCAGTGCCAAATTCTATGAGAAGTTACAAAACTATCTAGATTCTATTTGTTACTGATATCATAACTAATGATTAATCAAATTAGTGTTGCTGCATTGCTACAACTACACTATAATTCAACACATACTGTTAATACCGTTCGTCTGAAAACATTAACGACAACAAAACACGAACACAAACATAAGAATCCTAAAATGTTGTTGAAACTTTAGTAAAGAAAACAAAAGATAAGTCGTGCTTATGTCGACAGTACAAAAATGCATAATGCCGAACGAAAATCTCAGTACAAATAACATAGTTGTTTTAGGAAAAAAAAAAGATCAAAGCCGCCTCTAACATCCCGAAAGAGGAAGACCCATCACGCCGAATTTCCATATTTCATCCTTAGATCAGAAGTTTCTCAATTGCATCCTGCAAATCATATGAAAAAAAATTTAGTAATGTTTATGCAGGATATTATAGCAAAATAGTTGCATTGTTAATAGCGGATAACTAGAACCTTGAGCTGCTGTATTTGGGATCTCAACTGACTGCCTTCGTTACTTGTCACTGAACATGCGATAACGGGCCGGGTGACACCACATGCACGTCCGAGCGCTTGTTTCGAGGGCACAAAAACATAAGGTACGTTCTGCAGAAAAAGGTTATAAATTATTTGAAAAGTGAAAACTATTAAGTTTTTCTTGTTACAATAATAAAACAAAAAGAGTATAGTACACGGATGGACCCTGTGGTTGACCAAAGTTTTTGGATTTGGTCCCTATCTTTTTAAAAGTACATAGATGGTCCCTGTGATCTACACTTTGTAACAAATTTAGTCCCCAGCTTCTTTCAAAAGTACATGGAAGGTCCTTGTGTTCGCACTTCGTAACACATTCCCTAGTTCGGATCAGCTGAAACCTTTAGAATTCGTTAGCTTATGACTAAATGCGTTACAAGGCGCAAACCACAATGACCGTCCGCGAACTTTTGAAAAGCTAGGAGGAAATCCAAATTTTTGGTCAGCCACAGAGACCATTCGTGTACTTTACTCAAACAAAATCAAGATTGCTTATGTAAACATTAATGACTGATTGCAAGTATCTTCCAAGAAGTAGTTAATCTAAATGTGCCAATGTCATGATCCATTTCGTCAGTTAAATCTTAGAAGCACCAAGAATCGTGACGTATCTCACCGTTTTAACCTCATGATGAAAATATAAAACCACTAATTGGTGGTACCCAATAAAATTATCGATCTTTTGTCATTTACTCATTTTAAATTAAAAAAACGATATTCGTGCTTTAAGTCATCATTTTATACAAATACTCAAACTTATGACACTTGAGCGATACGCAATGGTCCTAATATATGAACGAATAACTAAATACACATTATATTAAATATAAATAGTCCTTAGATACCTTATCTTCAGCAAGAAGGGGAAGATGAAGAATAATTTCAAGAGGCTCAGCATCTGCCGCCATCACTACAAACTCCGATATACCCCTGTTAAGAGTCTTCGTAGCTGTAAATCAAAAAGTCATGATTAAAATTAGAGCGGTATAACCGACATTAACAAACATCCATCTGAAATCAAATAATGAGCTCTTATTTTGCTGTTTGTTAAATTTCAAGTTACTTAGTTTAAAAAACTTCTGCCAAGATAAAGACATCCATGTAAATCCAATATATGACATTTAATCAACATATTAACAATTTTCCTGATTTCATCTACATCTATAAGAATCTGTTTAAACTTTTATTGAACACGATAAATCTAGGGTTTGGGATTTTCTTTACATGAATTCATTCAACTGAAATGAACAACAAAAGCACAATTCTTCAATCAACATATTTTTCATGATTTCATCGACAATTATAAGAATTTGTATAGAAAACAATGAATCGATTTTTTTTTATTTTCTTGACATAAATTCATCCGAATAAAATGAACAAAAGCACAATTCTTCAATCAACGTATTACCATTCTTCATGATTTCATAGACATCTATAAGATGTTGTATAAAAAAACAACAACAACAACAAAAGCACAACTCTCCAATCAACATATAACCATTCTTTATGATTTCATCGACATCTATGAGAATTTACTTGAATTTATAAAGAAAACAATATATCGATTTTTTAATATTCTTAACATGTATTCATCCAAATATGAACAACAAAACCACAATTCTCCAACCAACATATTAACATTTTCCATGATTTGAAAATATTTAATAAGAAATTGTATAAAAGACGATAAAACCGATGATTTATAAAGATTTCACTGACATGATATCCACCTAACATAAACAACAAAAGCACAAGTTTCCAATCAACAAATTACCATTCTCATTATTTCATATTTTCATCTACATCTTTAAAAAAAACTATTTAAATTTGTAACTAAAACAAGTAGATTTCAAGGACCATATAACCTCACACTATTTCCTCAGCTCCATAAAGGATATTCATATAATTAATTGCTTAAATTGTCTAATATTCATGTAAAATCCATAAAACTAACAAAAAAACAGTCAACATTGACCTAACAAGAACCAACATTTGACCAACATACAAACACCAAAAACCAAAAAAGAATCATACCCATATGCCTAAAATCACCAAACACAAATCTAAAATTCCAAATAACAATAAAAAAAACTAGGGTTTGTAAAAAGAATCAAGATTTTCATACCTTCATTAGCACCCTTTTTAAGCTGCTTATAATTAGCAGCTTGTTGAACAAGATCCAATATTGTAATGGTTAGCTGAACATCAGCCAGTGGGTATGCTTTTGGGTTCACAGCTTCTCCTGTCTGCAACACAAATCAAGATTATCAAGACCCACATGAGAAATTGATGAATTAACACATAAAGATTGTTAAAGATGCATGAATTTTGATGGGGAAGAAGATGAGAGAGAAAAAAGTTACCATTTTTAGGGGTTGTGTGGGTGTGAGAGAGAAGAAGATGAAACAGGGTGGCTAGGGTTTATGGTGTGAAGGGTTTAAAGATGAAGCTACTAGGCTTTTGGCTGCCAAGGGCTTTTTGGTCTTTTTTGTATTAAGTTGTTGTTGATAACAATTTGACAACTTGCTCATTTTATTGATTCTTTTGGAATATTTTTTTGGTGCTTTTCAATATATAAACACAATCGTTTTTCAACATGAACTCTTTTAACCTATATTGAAACCTATCTTTCATATGCTTTTTAAGTTGATCACGTTCTGGGGCGGACCTAGAGTGATAGAAGGGTAACCTACGTTGCCCCTTGATACTCTGTCGTTAGTGTAAATTTTGTAAAAGTTTAACGTTTTTTTCGATTTCGTTACCTATTTTCACTGAAACATTACCCGTATGCGTATTTTCTAGACCCGCCACTAATAACATGGTCATATGGCCTTTCTCTTCTCCACTTTCTAAAATATCTTGTGTCTCGTTCCACCACTCTCACCCAAGGAGACTCGGTATCTCATGGCTTTCTCTAGGGAAAATATCTCTTTGAGTTGTACCACTACAATGGTCCCATCCTTTTTTCCTTATATACATGTTTACATGCTTTACATTATTCTCTCTCCTTTGTTTTAATGATTTGATCGTCGCATTATGTTCTTAGAACTTCAAATCCGGTTTACCATCTCACCTTCTTTACATGTTATATCTTATGATCCGGACTCGGGATGTTAAACACAAACTAACATGACTGCAAGCAGGGCCGTCTACGAGAATGATAAAAAAATTTGGGCCTTGGGCGCGACAAAAAAATTGTACCCGCTTATTATAATATAAACTCGTCAATTATATATCATGAAATAGCAATATGATCATAATTGTTATAAAATAAACAAAACAAAATAAAAGTAGTGTGGTTTGATAAAATTATGTTTATATACCCATGTATATGTAAATATGTTATCCAAATTAGTGAAATTTTTAGGCATAACATGTCGCGCAATCTCATTTTATAAAATGTTAATATTGTTATTAGAAAATAAATCGTTATAAAATTATTAACTAAAAATACAAGTTAGTCATGGGGTTTCAACTAATGACCTCAAGATTATAACCCAAAACATTAATTAATTAAGGGGACTAATAGTTCAAAACAGTTAAATAAAATTGCAAGGGACTAATAGTTGAAAATTGTTTTGAAATAAAAAGTCAAGGGAAGGGATTAGAACAAATGACCTTGGTTTTAATTTGAGTGTGTTAACCACTATACTAGCTTCATGTTTTGTTATTGAACTCGTTTATTAAACATTTATTATAACAGTGCTTACTTAAAAATCCAGGCCTTGAAATTTTGTCGGGTCCTATAAACTTTTGGGGCCTTGACGTTTGCTCAGATTGCCCAGCCCTAAAACCGGGCCTGACTGCAAGAGCTGACCCATATTTTATTGTAGCAACAACAAAACTATCCTATATGAGTTTATCCCAAAATATCCCTTCTAACACAATCTTAGAGCCCCAACAAGACAATAAGAAAGCTCTTTTAAGTATAAAAGAACAATTAAATTCTAAGCAATAACTCAAAACATTCTAAGCATAACAATACATACACTTCATATTCGACGGGAAAGAAAACCCATACTTGGATAAATAATGTCATAAAAGCAAGAGCTTCAAATTGCTTCGACCATGCATCATGTGAGAAGCAGAATATGGCCTAATCTCATTAGTGAATATATTTAGATGAATTTTATGTGGTGTAGAATCAGGGGGTGTGTATCGTTGTTTTAAAAAGATACGATTTCACGTTAATGTTCTAGATGAAATCACTCCATCTCATGCCAACATACGTGAGGAAAAATGGAAGCATACTCATACTTGATTGATTCTTATGTAATCTTGCTTGTTTTATCAAACGATAATCTTATCCATAACATATCCACCTCAACCCACAGACTCATATGTCAGCATTCATATTAGCGCCCGTTATCCTTTTCACAAAAGCGCCCTTGACCCCAGTAGTGTATCATATGCTAAACTGAT